>JAOVYX010017398.1:0-22347 GCA_035668315.1 Drosera spatulata
GAACATCTTTCAATGTTCGCACAACACCATCCCACATCCGTATACGAACATCTTCCACACCAAGAATCTTACAGGCAGCATTGTTGTCCATAAGAACTACGCCGCCATCGGATTCAGCAAATGTAACGAACCACTCCCGATGCGAACAAATGTGAAAGGTGCAACCGAAATCCATCACTCACTCTAAAATTGATGCTATCATGGACTCCACGACGGATGTAAGAACGGTTAAGATTGTCTGGGTCTATTCACCGGAAACACTGTTACTGACCGAGTACTGTTCACCGGAACACTGTGTAAACAGTGACTATGTCCGTACATTGTTCACGACACTGTTCAATACTGTTTGAGCACTGTTCCAAGTTTAACAACGTTCGTTCCTAAGCCTATGTGGGCGAACCCGGTGTAGAAATTAAGGATTGAAACGTTCCAAACTCTGATACCAGTTTGTTACGAACGGATCAGTTAATTATAAACACAAACAATAACAAGTGCGCAAAATTAATGAGACAAAGATTTTTACGTGAAAACTCTTGCGGGAAAAATCACAGGCGGTCGTTGACGACGAAGAATCCACTAACCAAATGAAGAAATATAAAAGGAGTTACACCCAAAATATTGAGAATCTCACAATAAGGGATAGAGATAATAATCTCTAAAACAAATCACTCAAACCCTCAATATATTTTTATGCGTATATGTGAATAGGATCTTATCTCCTTTCTCCTTCCTTATCTCCTTTCTCTGCCTCTCCTTTCCTTCCTCACTTCCTGTTCCTCTCTTCTCTGTAGCTCTCTGCGCCTCTACCTCTTCCTCGCCTTTCCTCTTCTTCCTTTTACAAGCCAAAATCAGATGCGGAGGAAACACGGGGAAGAACACGGAAGCTTCACGTGGGAAAGGAGATCACGCGGAGAGGACGCGGAGACGAACACGGATTTGAGGCACTCATCAACACTTTCTCCATAAAGCAAGGCAAGACGACGTCATTTGCTATTACATTGTCGTGAAATGTTTTCATAGAATAGCCTAAACCACCATCACTCGATGGAAACTCGTAGAATGAAATATGAATCCGAGCGTGGATATCTTTTTCTTGACAGAGTTGCTTAAACAAAGAACATGAATCCTTAGCACAATTACATCTCCTCACGATTAATTAGTAGTGCTAAGATTTGCTTCAAGGAAAAGCGAGAGAACCCTGTGCAGGAAAATACAACATCATCATAAATTAGATTAGTTTCATATGATCATCATATAAGTGTACGTATATCTAAACAACAGTGCAATCCATATGCATCAAACCAAGATTATTACATGGAATCAATATCTCTACTCCGATATACTTTTATTCAACGCCCCTCCAGCTCCGTCTAAGAAATCGATGATCGATTAGCAAACACAGAAGATTGATGGATCGCAGCAGCACTCATCAACAAGAAAGCAGCAACACAGAGCCGCCAAACTGTTTAAAGTCACAACCAATAGAAAAACAAACATAATCATAAACGATGGTCAATCATTCAGCATAAGATGATCACGAAACGATTTGTGTTATTTTGATAGATGACAATGAATAATCACAAACTTACCAGCCCTCGAGGAAACCGGTGTTTGCTCTTGGCGACGGCTGAGCATAATATTGTGGAGGTGCCACCACTGGAGGCCCTTGATAGTATCCTGAAAGTTTACAAAAACAATCTGTCAACTTAGGCACAAAAACGGTAGATCTTTAATTATTTCATCGAAGTACATATAGATCGTCACACCTTGAGCAGGATAAGCGTATCTGGGGTCTCGCATCTCGGGCAACGATTTCGAAGAGATCAAAGAACTCTTTCTAAGGGAGGCGCAGTGAGGGAGCAGCTAGCGTAAAGGCCGAAGAGGATCATGAATATATGCTTATGCAAATCTCTTTATATATACTACTAATGTGATTTTTAACTTTACAGATCGAGTGGGTCCCCTGTTATATGTTACTACTAATGATATGTAAACGCGACATTTGAGCGTATCACTTCCTCCTGCGTCATGGTTAAGTGATTCCATGTTCCTTTTAGCCCCTTTACTCCCAAAGAAGAGAATAATATTGTTCTGTGTAAAGATGGAATGGACTTATTTGTACACTTGAGGGCCTGAAAAGAAGATGAGGGCCTGAAAAGAAGACTTCCGGCTTGCGTTATTCTTATGATTCGTAATTCCTTCCTTTCTAAAATGGTCGCACATGATCACATCGTGAACTCTTTTAAACGAATCTGACAACGCTTCCATCAATCCATTTCAAGCAGTAGATACTTTTCGTAGTTCCATCAATCCATTGCACTATGTTCATCTTCTCGACTCGAGCAGCAAATATAATGTCAGAGCTCAATCTAAAAAGATTAGTTTGACGGAAGAGGAAAAACGAGACTTATAGTATTACGAGATTTATCATCATTTGACGAAATCGATGTGGATTTCCTCACTACAATGTAACTGGAGCAATGCTTTTGATTGACAAAGAATCTAACTGGAGCATTGGCTCCTAATTGATGGCATAGGGCTTATTTGTGAATAATATGCACATTTTCGTATCAGAAACTGAATCATACGCACTCCTCTTTTCCCTATCATTTCACCTCTTGGTGAAATATAACGACGACCCGACCTTGTTATTACAAAGTACACTTATGCTGTTGAAGCCCAAATAATCAAGCCTCGATCAGCAAATGATGCTCTAAATCATCTAACATCAAAACATGGTTTCCCAGAGGCAAAATCCTGTTTCCATGCTCATTAGCAAAGCTAAAATGTTTGCATGGATCGACCAGTAAACTAGTCGTTACAGTTTCATGAGGGGATATTTAGACGCGAGTGAATCCAACTAGTTGCTTTAGAGGTGCACCCTTGATGGCACTGGAAGCTTTCTGAAACAGCAACACGCCATGACCACCACCCATATTGCCTGCGTTTGTCACTGATACTTTCACGTGAAATCTCAACGAATCACAAGATGGATTCTCTTTGGTCAGGATGTATTTGATCCCGTCTTTGGTTTCGTAGACCATGTTGATGATTGAACCTGAATTCTGAAGTCTAGAGAGCTTCAGTATGGCTGGGGCCGACAAAAAATTGTAGTTGTAGGTGCTGTAACTCACGCCATGACCAAATTTGAAGACGCATTCACCAGTATAGAACCGGTATGTTCTTCCCGGATATCCTCGAGCAGGATCGGCCCTCATGCTCATGTCGCTCATGGGTGCTCTGGTGAAAAACTCCGGATACCAGGTCATTGGAAGTCTCCCTCCTGAAAAGACACATTCAGGACATCAAATTAATCATCATCATCGCCTCAATGCCCCATTAGTCAGAGTCAGTCATGCATCATATATCAATCTAGACGCCGGAAATGTAAAAATAGTACTGAAAGGCTCTAAGCTTACCAGGATTGTAGTCTCCGAAAATGATTTCTGCAAGTGCTTTGCCGCCGGCCTCACCAGGGTAACCAACCCAGAGAATGCTTGAGATTTTTGGATCTGCTTTGGCGAAAGAAACATCAAGGGGTCCACCGCCAGTAAGAACCAAGACCACAGGCCTTTTACTAACAGCAGCGACCAATGAGACAAGTTCCATCTGTTTACCTGGAAGGAGAAGCGTGACACGGTCTAAATCTTCAGTTTCTTGGGTTAGGTCTAATCCAGCTACTACAATGACATAGTCAGCTTCTTTCGCTATCAGAATCGCTTCATCAAACTGAGAACTAGAAGTGCAAGAGATATTGAGGCATCCAGCTGCATAGCTTGTATCCTTCATATATTTTTGAACCCCCTCGAGATAACTTATCAGTTCACAAGGTATTCCTACATAACACAAGCAAGGATCGCACTTCAAGGTTGAACCTAACATCAATAAGCGGAAATAAAAGATGCAAGAGAGAGCAATAGATTTCACCTGAATAGGTTCCGCCTAATTGATCAGTACGGTTCGCTCCATAACCAACTAAAGCAACTGAAATGACATCTTTCTTTTTCAAAGGTAAGAAATTTTTATCATTCTTAAGAAGTACTATGCCCTCTCTAGAAGCTTCAAGTGCCAAGTCTTCATGCTCTTTCGAGCAGACATCTTTAGGACCCAATGAGCCGTACTTCCCAGTAGACGGATCTCCAACATATAACCCGAGGCGGAGCTGCACCTCAAATAGATTTAGAAGAGCCCGGTCTATGTCTTTTTCTTTAATTTTCCCTTGCTTCAAAGCACTCTTAGCATTGTGGCGCATGTATGTTCCACAATTTATATCCACTCCCATGAATGAATTATCATACATAAGGGAAAGCACTGTATATGGGTGTAGGAATTTGCTAAGAACAACCACTTTCGTTCAATCACTCAAATACTATTATCAGAAGCAAATCAAGGAGGAGAAATTCTATGGACCTGCTTTGAGAGCATCAGCAACTGTATCTTCTTTGGACTTGGCATAGTGCTGATACTCGAAAATTGTTGCCACTGCATCACAATCTGAGGTAATATATCTGGGGTTGAGCATATAAGGAATCACCACATGCATAAAAAATAGAAGACACCATGTCTCCAAACAGCAAAATGGGGACTAGGGGAACTTCATACCCTTGGAATCCCCATTGAGTTCGCGCAATTTTTAAGAGATCCCCAGCGGCACAAGCAGGTATCCCATTGACAATGTTGTAGGAACACATTAGACAACTTGCTTTCCCATCTTGGATACAACTCTTGAATGGAGGCAGATATGTATCCTCCATGTCATAATCCGTAACCTTCAGGCATGGAATAGTATTCAAGATCAAGAACAACCATATAACACAGTATTGTAAACGCATAAAATTTCCGAATGCAGGCATACAACTCTATCAAGTATCCTACCATAGAGACAGCATGGTTACTCTGACCAGATGCCCAGAACAATATCACACTTGCAAACATAGTCATATCAAATCCCTGGTTTGAACCCATGAATGACATTGATGTCTAGTCCGATGAAGGTCTTACGGTCTAGCCATTCGAGGTATAATCTCACACTTGATACAAAACCAAACACAAGCTCTTAGGACTTTCACATTTCCATGATGGCTAGCGTACACGTGACTTGATCACAGTTATTCAAGATTTGATGCAATGCCTACGCAGTCTACGCTGCAACTATTACTAGGATCAACTCAAAACAACACACAACAATCATTAGGGTCTCATCGCAACACTGAAGTTTGTTGAAATTCAGGCATATCTCAGCATCATAAGCAATGAAATGTTTGCTACAATTAGCAACAACCACAAGAACAACCCAAGTGCTCCTATACTGGAGAGAATCCGTGGAAGGCGAGACGCGCACAGTCTTGCTCTTGTTGCGAACAACCAGAGAATGTTTCTCCATGCTTGTAACAATTAAGATCAACACCGAACAATACAACGTCAAATCACAAAACTATTTAGAACACTCACCACAGCATTGAAGTTATATCTACTGAAACTCCCCCGCTTCTCAAGCTCATAGGCAACAAAATGCTTGCAACAAGCAGACAACATCAACCTCCCATCACCACCGCGATCCTCCAACAACAGCTCCCTCCCTCCACCTCCTCCCCCACCCTGAAACCCCATCACATACTCAACCGCAAACTCCCCCACAACCCAAGGATCCTCCCCGGGCGTCTCCTGCCCTCTCCCCCACCTCGGATCCCTCCACACATTCACATTCGGCGCCCAGTACGTCAACCCTGCATTCCCCACATTATACATCGGCCTTCCCTCGACACCAATCATACACGCCACATTTCTCCACAACACCCTATCGAACCCGGCCGCCATCACGATCACCTGCGGGAACATAGTGGCGGAGGGGACGGACCCGTTGAAGGTGACGCCGGGCCCGTTGGGGGCGATGCAGTGGAGGGATTCGGACCACCATTGGTAGGGTGGGATTTGGAGGGATGGGATGGAGGGTTGGTGTTGGAGAGGAGACGGAGTTTTGTGGGGAGGGTGGTGAGGTGGGTTAGGAGGGATTGGGCTCTGATGGGGTTTGGGAGGGTTTTGTTGCAGAATTGGTAGGTGTTGTGTGGTGGTTTGCAGGGGAATTGAGGAGGGGATTGGTGGGTGTTGATGGGATGAACTGTGAGGGTGATGATGAAGAAGAGGAGAAGGGTCATGATAGTGTGTGAGAGTGGTGAATTCTAGTGAATGGAAGCCATTGTTGATGATGATGAATGGGTAGAATGAATAGTTGGTTCAAATGGTAGGTGAAGGGAAGCATGGTTTGGGTGTTTGGGGACCAAGCAAGCTTGAGTTGAGTGTAGGATTGGGCATTGTCTATGGTTTGTTGCTTGGGATAGGGTTTTGATCATGGTTCTCCGCGTGGTGTAATGTCAGACTACGATATGGTTAGTACCCAAAAGTTCATACTGTCAGATTCTTCATTGATATCAACAATGTTAACGACAGACAGTCTTTTTACGGTATTATTGAGAACTCTATCGACAAATCATGTGAAACCCACAATAAGGCAATTATGAATAGAAGAAGGGGTACGTCAGAGGCACTGCAGTTGGCAATTCTGATATGCATTAGACCAGTTACAGCAAAATAAGGATCATCATGCTGAGCTTCTTCTCATTCTCAAGATCATGCCTTGTCCAGCGGCATCAAACATTTGTTCTTCACGATCTTCCTGGAATCGAAGCACAAGTAACGAGCTACCAGTTTCCTGAACTTCTAACCAAATATCGCATGTTGCCCGCATCAAAATTCACAGGCAAGGCAAGATATTAGATAGATTTAGAAGAGCATGGTCCTAACTTGCTCTGGTTTATCATTGCTGCACACGGGTTATTATTGTACCACAGGAGTGGTCCGTAATAGATCGAAACAAGCAAATGACGAAGTTCTTACTTCTAAACATGGAGATTCCTATCGTAGTTATAGCTTCTAGCACATTGACAACATCGCCAGGCCGGGAAGCTTAACCAATCAGGCTCGTCCACCAAACAAGTTCCATATGACCTTGCCAGTAATTCAAGATTCTAGTATAATACGGAGTATTTAGTTTCTCACCCAAGATAATGCCTTGTTATTCAATGAAACTCAATAATACTGCCATTTTCAAGGTTACAGAAGCTGGCATACAAGACTATACATGATACTTCTCGTCGTGGCTTATGACAGCTCGTAAAAGAATGGAGCTGAACTATCAAAATGGCACAAGCTGTTATCTCCACTAAACTGGGAGAAAGGCCAATCTAACTCTTGATAGACAATGCCATCAAAATGAAAAAGAACTCACAATCTATAGTTTCTTAGAGGAGAAAACAAAGAAGCTTCTTCGGGTATCATCTCATCTGCATCATCGAGATTTTCTTCAGGCTCTGGCGAGTCCTCAATGAGATTGGCCTGCAAATGCTGAAATCTACTGATAGCATCTCTTGCATCAGAAACCAACGCGCTCTTGGCTGTTTGTACAATATTACCATTTCTGAGGCTCCCTTGATTCTGACGTTTAATCCTAGAAAGCTTTACATTCCGCGTAGATGCAGCAGTTCTCTTGGCTTCTCTACTGTGCAAGTGATCAATATACTTCTCGTGCAATGCCAGATTCTTGATCGGCTTCAGAACTGGAGGACTAACGAGGGGAGCTTCATTTGCGCCACTGAATCTAGGAAGAGGCCTCTTACGGCTAGCCGTTAAACTTTGAACTACAACTGGAGATGATCCAAGATTCCGAATTGTATGGATCGGTGTCACATGGGAAGGAGTATGCTGAACAACTTCGTTTACCAGATTCACATTTGGCTCCAACAGAGAAAACAGATCAGCTCCACCATTTTGACATACATGAGAAAACTTCTGCAACGAATGCCGTGCTGTTTTCTGAGCAATAAGACTCTTACGCTTGATAGTACGCACCCTCTTGTTCTTCGGCTCCATGAATCTAAAGAGTTTACAAGGGGAGTATGAGAAACCAGGGGAAAGAGACGGGATCCTGGGTTTTAGCCTTGGATGAGGTGGTGGCAGCGAGGGAGTCGATTTCTCAGAATTAACCCTGTCAAAGCAATCTTGGGCTGATTTACCAGGAACCTGTAATCGGGATAACAATTTTGATGGTCAATGTAAGTACTCCAATACTAGAAGAACCAGCATGCCAAACAAACTAGGAGTTCTGGCAGTCGAAAAACTTCAAATACTTCAGGTTAGCACAAGAAGTAACTAAAATCATTCAGAAACACTCAGGCATCAGCTCCAAGTTTAGTTTTAGAAAATGGAATCCAAGGACGGATCGAAACATTGATATCCTCAGCAGCAAAATGTTGGAATTTTTAGTCTTCTAAGTGATAAGTATTGGGAATCATGCTCCAAGAACGCACACATGAATACATGATGCACGCTTCTACACCAAAGCAAACTCGTTCACTTTCAGCAATCACACCACATCAGACGTACATCATGAATAGCGAAGTGGACAGAAAGAATATGAATCTGTTGGGAAGAAAGGGTAAGTCAAGGTCGATAATTACCATTTTCGCGACCTTTTTCCAGAAATGTGGTGTCGGCTTTGCGGCAAAATAAGCTCTTTGCAACGCAGATAGTTGTTCTCCAGTCCATCCTTGATCAACCCTGTAAACTTGTTTTCTTTTCCTCTTCTTTTCAGTGACTTTCAAACCACTGGCCTTTATCTGGACAGTGATCTTTCCGGAAACTGGTGTTGCACACGCATCTTCGTAAACACGACATACTTCATTGCCTCCTTGTTTATCCGTTGTACTGCAAACTTTTGTCTTGCCTTCTGCTTGTTCAATAGCCAAATCAGTAACAGTGCTACGCCTCTGTCTCCTTGACTGAATCCCTTCTTTCTCCTTCCGAACCACTTGTTTAGATTCCAATTCACAGATTGTTGACTGAATAGGTTTTGTATCATGAGCAATGGTTACTGCCTTTTGGGCATTCTTCCTATCAAGCAACCTTGGAGACCACCGAAGACCCTGAATCTCCACAATCTCATTCACTTCACTCTTACTACAAGTTCTTCTCCTCGCAATTGTCTTACTCGTTTCAGGAATCACACCACTGGACACAGCACCACACTTCTTCCTCCCTGATTCACCGACATTTGTTTGCCCAGATTCATAACCTCCCTCTTGAATCCTTTTCATTCGACTCCCGCTGACCACCTTCTTTTCATCCAATTCAATACCTGAATCCGCCACAGAACTACGTGTCAACCTCTTCCCAAATCCACCATTCACATCCTTATCAACATCCCCATTGCAACGTTTGCCAACCAACTCTATTGAACTACATTTCTCAAGTAACCTAGAGGATCGACGAAGTCCTTCAATCCCCTCAACCTGACACCTCAAAGTTGACCCTCCACCGGACCCATTCACGTCCCCTCTCCAATCATTCAATGGCGTCTCAAAACCTCGACATTTCTGATTTATTTTGGGGATATCACCAAGGGAAACAGCACCACACCTCGCCTTTCCTGATTCACTCTGCCTAGATTCATGACCTCTTGTATCCTTCCCTTTGATTCCAGTAGTATTGACCTCCTTCTTGTCATCCAATTCAACACTCAATCCCGCCACAGAACTACGCGTCAATCTCTTCTCCGCTCCACCATTCATATCCCTAAATGAACTCCCATTGCCAGTGTTCCCAATCAACTCCATAGAACCACTACATTGCTTACGAATCCTGGTGGATCGACGAAGACCCTCAAGCCCCTCACCCCGACTCCACAATCCCGACCCTCCGCTCTCCCAATTCCCGTCCCCTCTCCAACCATTCAACGGCGTCTCAAACCCACTCTTCCCCTCTACACTTCCCCCATCAATCGCCCCAATCCGCCCCCAATTCCTCGAAGACCTACGATTCCCCACAACCCCATTTCCCAACCCATAACCTTTCACCAACCCATCTCTCAATTTCCCACAATCATTAGAACCCACCGAGGGTTTCAGGCCACAAACAATGGGGAGTTCGTTCGGCGAAAATCGAGCTGTTGGGGTCTTGATTGAAAGAGAATGGGAAACGATTTCATTGTACCTGAAATTGGGGTTGTTGGGATTGTGGTGTTGGAGGCGCGGGGATCGACGGAGATGTGTGGGTTCGGATTTGGATTTGGGTGTGGGCATTTCGTCGAACAGGTGATGGGCGTTGTTGTGGGGAATTGGGGTCCAGGGATGAGAGGGAAAGTGATGGGATTCAAAGGGAAAGGGAACGTCCCACCAAACCCCACACTTTCGTGCCATCTGTCCGCATCCCAAACACATCATTCTATCTAATTAATATAATATTAAATCAAATAAATATTAATGATAATAATTAATAACATTATTAATATTAAATAATAGAAAAATAATATTAATAATATTATAAACTATAAATTTATAATAATAATAATACTATATTAAATATTATAAAATTTAAAATTTTATATGAATAACATTATAACTATAGTAATATAGAATAAACTTTAAATTCTAATATTATCATCTTTTTCATATTCCAATCTTATCTAACTTTTTTAAATTCCTTCAACTTTTTCACATTCTAATCTAATCAATTTTTATTATTTTTTAAAACAATATGAGTGTTGCTTAATAACACATTATAAAATATAATATAAAAATTATAAATTTTATTATGTAATATTAAACTCGTTAGAAAGATATCATCGATTAGATAAGAAATATGTACTCAATTTTTAAAATTTTTAATATAAAATAAAAAATACATGAAAATTAAATTATGAGTATAACATAAATAAAACTTATACTCAAGTAATAAATTGGGAATAAAAAAAGTACAAAGTGGATGTACTCATGTGTGCGATTAGCAATGCTCCTCAAGTACACCCACTTTATACTTTTTTTATTTCCAAATTATCCATTAAAGATAAGCTTTATTTATGCTATATTCATAACTTAATTTTTATTTATTTTTTATTTTGGATGAAAAATTAAAAAAATTGAATATATATTTTTTATTTAATCGACGAAATCTTTCTAACAAGTCTAATATTACATAACAAAATTTGTGATTTTCATATTATGTTTTACAATGTGTTATTAAGTAACACTGACTCCCTCCGTTTCAAAATGATTATAACGGCACGTAATTTAAGGTCTAACTTAGTATGATCAAACGTCGTTTTTTTACAAAAAGGTTGTGAAACACTAATGATAGATTAAGTTATGAACTTTAATCGTGAACCCGTTTAAGTTTTTTCTGACATCGTTAAAAATAAGAACGAAATGTTTTGAAATACATGTCGTTACAATCATTTTGAGACGGAGATAATATATTGTTTTAAAAATGATAAAAATTGATAAGATTAAAATCTGGAAAAATTAAAAAAAAAATATAAAAAGTTGTCACTGGGTTTTGATAAAAGGCAGAATGTTGGATCAGTGGAGAATTGTCGTCGGTGTATGTAAATTTTGACCCGTAAGGTGAAACACGTCGCTATTGTTTAATGCAAATCTGTTTCTATATGCTTTCATGTCACGGAGATCTCGGGAGATCGAATAATATTTGATATAAAAATAAAATTCATTCATATATATATTAATATTATTTTTGAAAGTGTTGTAAACATGGTGAAACCAAGGGAGTAATGCGTGATTAGGTCTCTAGAATCAACAATCCAGTTAGATGTGCACTAATATGAGAGCATTGTGAAGATTACTTTTCAGAAAATATTTCCCCCTATGTCTTGGTCCACATGTTGTAAGAATCAAACTTGGGGTTTTATATATGAATATCTTAAACCTTAATAATTTATTTAAAAAAAATCATCTCAAATTTTTATATTTATAAAAATACTATCTGAATTATATGAAATTTACATAATAAGGATTGTCGTTAGTGAATTCGTTAACTTTAATGATTTTTTACGGCCGCTTCTTTTCCCCTTGTTAAACCTTTTTTTTTGCTTATTCAAATCATATGAAATTTACATAACATGTTGCAGTTAGTCAATCCGTTAATTTTCATGATTTGAGGTGATTTGTTTTGTTAAAAATGATAAAAGAGCATTAAAACGCTCTGAACTATTCGTGAGTGATAGATAATCCCTTAAACTTTAAAAATATATACATGAATCCCTATCAACACCTTTAATTGATATTTTGAGCCAAAATAATATGATTTCTTTTAAAATTTGCTGATAATCCCCATATAGACTATTTTTAATGGATTTCGTGTAAAACAAATATGATTTCTTTTGAAAATAAAGAGATTGAATACTTATTTTTAAACTTAATGGGGTTCATTTGTCACGGCTCAATACTTCGAGGAGGTTAATCGATTAAATGTCATTTTCTTTTTTAAAAATGTCATCTGATTTTAGTAACGTTTTTAAAAATATAATATGATTTGAATATTATTTTTATAAATATTAAGATTTGACATGATTTTTTTTAGGGTTTTGTGAAGAACAGCTACAGCGCCTAATGGATCGCAGTAAAGGGAAAAAAAAACAAGGGATTTCAAAAAGAGAAAAAATAAAGAAATTTTAAAATATATAAAAAAGAAGATAAAAAATCATAATTTTTTTTTATTGCGATCCGTTAGCAGCCGTTATTGGTGCTATACTTTCCGTTATAGGTTCATAAGATTAAAAACCCCAACGTAATAAGATCTCACATCGTAACTCAAAAGTCTAGGGAACTTCACATGAGTTTGTTCATTCTTGTATTACTAGGACACGGGCCATATTGTTTTTGGAGGTTCTCAAATGTATGGGCCAAACGTAAAAGGGCCCAAATTCAACTGTCTCAAACAAATGGCGGTAGAAGTTAGGACGCTCAGCACCCTTTGCAAAAATTGTGGACAAGCCCATATTAGGGTGTTTAGAAGGGCTTAACTTTTCTGCTCTAAAAAGATAATCAAAAAAACTATTGTAAGGGTCAAAAATATCAATTTGAATTATATTTTTTTTATAATTTTTTATAATTATTTATTAAATAAGATGATTAAAAAGAACGTTGAAGGGGATAAAAATTATTACTTTTATTACAAACTCATATCATAAAGATAAAATTTCATCAAGTAAAGAAAAAATCACATAATCCCTTATCTTGGATATCATGATTTATTTTTATTTTTTTATTAAGTTGATTTATTAAGTATCATAAACACAACCCATGTCATTCCTGATATAAAATGATATTTTTTTAATTTTATAGTACGGTCTTGACTGTCTTTTATAGCACAAAAGTTCTTTTTGATTTAGAATGGGAATCATAATAGTAATATGATATCAAATGAATCATTGGTTTTTACATGATAATGTGATATCAAACACATTTTTCCGAAATAACATCATACTTCGTGTTGAGAAACTCACATTAAGACCCTAATTTTTTTAGTTGCTATACAGTCCATGTATCACTCCGCCTAGAAACAATCGGTCATAAGACTTATTGTAACGAATCCATGTTTTCCAACTGAAATGATTTTAACATATTCAAGTTGTATATATGGGTGATAGAAATCAATTCTTGATGCTGAGCACTCAATTCTGTTTTGTATGTTGAATGGAAAAAGTGGATTTATGACTAATCGTACGTAATTTATGTGTAATTAAATTGCTAAATTTAAAGATCAGAGATTAACATTAAACGTGTATTTCTTTTTTTAATTAATATAAAAATAATTTTTTAATCTTAATTATTATTTTTCAAATCCAACGATGTAATCATATATAAATTTATATATGGATATGTCACAAATTTATCAAGCTCATGTGGAATTTGTGTTACAAATCTGTCATATTCAAGTATTTTACCCACCAATTTTGCCAAGAATAGATTCGGACTGTAACAAATGGAATCGATTCAGGGCAAAATGAATCAATTCTTAGGGTTCTCAATCCGGTTTTTCTCGGTTTCGGTCGCCAAGAACTTAATACTTTCTCTTTTTGCCCAGCATCAAATGAACAACTGAATGTTTTTTTATCCACAATGTCCATTGATTCGATCCGCCAAAACTTGAACAAAATAAATAATATTAGGTACCAAGTACCAACACCTATTGATCAAGTGTTTAGGAGCTAAAATCTCAGAATTCGAAGTTCATGAATGAAAAAACAGATACCGAAAAAGATTTATCCTTATAGGAAATTGTTAATCCCCCCAACTCACACCCTTCACGGGTCCCTTTTTTTTTTTTTTTTTTTCCCTTTCCCAAATTATCATTTTTTATATAATATTTAAAATTATTTATAATTTTTAATATATATTTCAATATTAAAAATAAATATATATTTGAAATCTAAACATCAATATCTACAACCTATGACTAACATTGAATATAAAAATATATTTCAAAAAAATATTTCTTTCGTCCCATAATAATTATAACATATATGTATGTGATAATTATCAATAATTCTTACTCATATCTTTGAAGTTGTATGCATAGATTCGATGCAAATATTTCGGTTTGTTTTACGCATTTGTCA
Source organism: Drosera spatulata (assembly GCA_035668315.1). Classification (NCBI taxonomy): domain Eukaryota; kingdom Viridiplantae; phylum Streptophyta; class Magnoliopsida; order Caryophyllales; family Droseraceae; genus Drosera; species Drosera spatulata. Next base: position 14,468 of record JAOVYX010017398.1, read on the forward strand.
TTGAGGTCCTCTCCAATTGAAGTCCAAGAACGTCGTGAAATAGTTATTGTCTATGTTGGGAATCACTTTGTTCAACTATTTATACATCCTCATTATCCTATATCTCCATTGAGGGTCGATAATTATGCAGTTCGTCTTGAACTATGGAATAAAGTGATGAACATCATCCATGTGATAGACAATATTTTGGAGGAACGATTGAATATGATAAAATTCGTATGTGTTTAAATATTATTAATATATATTTATTTATAATGTAATGAATTTTTTTATATTCAATATTGATCTTATTTTGTGAATATTGATATATAGAGTTCAAATATATATTTATTTTTAATATATGATATATATATATATATATATTAAAAATTATAAACGATTTTAAATATTATAGAAAAAAGACAAATTGAAAATAAAAAAAAAAAGTGAGAGAGAGAGATCCAATGGGGTGAGTTGGGGAGAGGGATTTGCACTGCCCATCCTTATATTGTTTTTCTGTACTTGAAATAATCATTAGCATTAATTAGATCTGTGACCTTCGGGTGTCTCGACTCTTGGAAGATGAGACGTTCACTTTCTTATCCTTATGACGTTGCCTAATTATCATAAGCCCGACGGAGTTATTAATAATTAAGCGCCGACAATATCCACGACGAAAGTGGAGAAAATGCTCGAGTTATTAACTTCTGTAATGACGACCTAACGTTAGTTGACGATATTAGGTATTCGAAAATGACCCGTTAGTTGTCGTGCGCACATCTTCGTAACCATGAGGTAGACAAAAGTATCTGTTCGTGTAATTCTAACCCCTTTCGCTTTTCCTGTTTTTGCACTTTATAATCCACATCAACCCAATGAGTAGATATATAAATCAAGCTTTTATTGTGTTATAGTGCTATCTTTGAAATATAATTTAGCTAACTTTTGTCACATGGACTAGGCCCAAACAAATAAAATTGGTGCAGTTTGCAGATCAGGTAGAGATGTAGTATACCAATTTAATATCCTCACTCTACATTTATAGTTATTTCATTCGTTGAGTGAGGATGAGATAAGGTATTAGTTAATTATAAGAATAGTGCAAACCAAGCAACAACTACCGTTGATCACTTCTATTGGAACGAACACTATGATTTGATCTACCATACTCATCAACTGTGTATCTGCTGGAAAAACATGTAGTAGTACAAAAACAACAAAGTACAAATCAAAAAATGAATGAAGATGTGTTTACGCTACAAAATAAACACCTATTGACGACCTATTTTATCGATCGTTAAATAATAATTTCGATCGTTAAATGATATTTGCGATTGGTTTTCGATCGTTGAAAATGATGGTTGAAATGTTGATCGCTAAATATATTTTCGATCGTTTCTATTTCGATCTATCTATCTATATATATATCAATAAAAAAGGAAAAAAATAACTTCAAAGACTATTCATATTAATAAAAAAAATCATAAATGAAATGTAAAAACTTTAGCTTATCGTCACTCTCCTAGCCCTGTCATCACAGAACTCCATCTCCTCACGTAATGTCGGTACAACGTCTTTCTTCTTGTACGTGTACTCGAACACCTCTTTCTCATCAGGCATCCTCTTCAGCATCTGAATCTAGGGATTTTATTTTTACCAAACACATTACAAAACAAAAAAAAAAAAGACAAAATTTTTAAAAAAAAGTGGTTTTTTTTAAAAAAAATAACTTATCAGCTTCTTGATCACAAAGATCGTAAATACACTTTCTTGTGTGTGTTTTGTCTCCTTGTTGTTCCTATTTTCTTTCGCCTGTTTCGATCGATCCTTGAACGTCTTTGAGTTCCATTTGATGTTCAACGCACCAAGCGAACCCTCGTCAACCCAAGGAAGGACACCCCCCTTTCTGAACGGTCTGACAGGAGTAGTACACCATATCTTTCGCCCTCTTCTTCGTTGTCGTCTCCCACTCTATCCTGACACACTCCGTCAGTTTGGACCTCCATTAATAAAGGTCCTACACATACATTTAAAAAATAAATAAATATTTTATTCAATAAAATCAATAAAATACGAAACAAAAATCAATACTTAAAAAATTGAAAGAGATGTCATACTTACTCTAAAAACCTTCCACATCCTGTTCCTCGTCCACAAAGACACATCTCTCTAACATGTCCAATCCTCTTGAAACAGCTCTCAAAGGAGAAGGAGTAGGTGGACACAACACTATGATGATTAAATCTGAAACACATAAAAAAGGCAAAGTTGAAAAGAAATCAATGTATAAATAATATTAAAGGACAATATATTTTAAAAAAAAACTGAAATTCAGCCGAATTTTAAAGGTTTAAAATAATGAAACTAAACTTACCATAGGTCATCGGGATTTAAGACCTGTTGTAACCGTACACCTCCAGCGTACTCAATCTCCTTATCTCCCTGAACAGATGAGTGTGATGATGAAAGATGCGGAGAGTCAGATGATCCAGCAGCTGGTGATATGGATGGACGGGAAGGTAGTGATATAAAAGGACGGGGAGTTGGCGATATGGCGGGATGAGAAGGAGCAGACGAGAGATCAGATATAGGATGATCCTCCTCGAGGTAATCATCCTCATCACGTAGCCAAGTCGTGCTTATGTCGTGAAATCCACCTGGTGATACTCTACTTTTCCAATATATATTTTTTGAAATATATATTATACATTAATTTTTTTATAATTATTAATAATTTTAAATACCTAAAAAAAGACTGATACATGATATAAATATATGATTTATAAATTGATTTAATAATTTATAAATGCACGATTTATCTCGCTCTCGACCGCGACTTCTGCCACGTCTATCACCTCTATCAGCACCAGTTGAACCCGATCCCAACTTTTATGCAGACATCTGTACGAAAAGAATAACATATTTATACAATTAATAATAATTAAAAATTAAAAAAAAAGACACACAGAAGAAGTAATTTAAAATTATAAAAATAACTAATGACTTAGTATTAATTGTCCAAAACATGAATTAGATAACAAAAGCTTACAAATGCAGGAGTTCTAATCATCGTCCTCATCTTCTTCCGATTTGGATGAATTATCAGATGTCATCAACAAACTCTCCCTCCTCCTTCGTCTCTTCCCCTTCAAAAATAAAATCTTCATCTTTATTCTCCTCAACTTCCTCTTCATCCTCGTCTTTTTGTTCTTCCATCCCAGCTTTTTCATCATCGTCAAACTGAGGAAGCACTAGTGAGATTGGTGTACCATTTGTATCTTCTTGAAACGGTAAATCTTCATGTTGAGCATCTATCATCCCTCGGGTTTTCATTCAAAACACAGTCCACCATTTATCTCTTGATACGAGACTTGAGTATGGAGCGTAACACACTTACAAAGTTTGATTTGCTAAGATGAATGGATCATATATATCCCCTTCGATACCTCTTTATTTTATCAATCTCAACCAATCAATATCTCTCATGCACATTCATTTTCTTATCGGAGTCAAACCAATCACATTTGAAGAGCATCGTTTGATATGATCTTTCATTTCCAAGATATTACAACTCCACTATCTCCTGAAGGATGCAATAGTAATCCTTCTCACCATCTTTTTAACACATACACCACAATTGTGAGTTGTTTTAGTTGATCCATGTTTTAAAGTGTCAAAGAAATATCCATTGATACAATATTGAGAATACTTATACACTTGTGTGGCTAGACGTACACCAAGGATACGAATCATCTCATTGGGAACATCGTGTGATAAAACCTACACTCAACATAAAAAATGTGTAACACTTGATATGAAAACAACCGTCCTTCCCATCAATGGGCAAAAAAATAGTTCACTCTCACATAATTTTGAAGCCAAATAAGCTATAAATCTTCATGTCTGGTCTATATCTCCTGACTTGATCTAAAATGCCCCCATCTCATCATGTCTTGCTCAAATAGCCAAAAGTCATATTGGAATAAACCTTATATTATTGAAAAAATGCTCAAATGCTTTTTCAAATAACTCTGAAAATTACTTCTTACCTTTCATACTCGGAGAATAACACATAATTCCGTAAAACATACTTCTAAGCGGCGAAAAAATCCTTCTGAGCTAAAGTAGCCCTTCTTCTAGAGTTGTCACGTGGAAAATTTTCCCCATTCCTTTGGAACATAGATGAAAGATGCGAATCATCAACATCGTCTCATTCTTCACAATTGCGATAATGATCTCTTGATTTAATATCCACCCCAGGATCAAAATAGTTTTTGCAAAAGTTACTCTGTTTCTCCATAAGATACGCCTCACAAATAGAGTCCTCGATATGTGCTTTGTTGTCAATCTTTTCCTTCAAGTGAAATAAAAACCTAAAGAGACAAAAAATTCATCTTGTGTACGTATTTAGGAATTTTTTTAGCTTAAAAAAATGTATAAGATATAGATTTATATCTTTCAAAAGGATACATCTATCTGTAGTGAACCGGTTCAACAATTTTAGCCTCATGAGAAAGATGAAAAGATAAGTACTGCATAGAGTTAAAAAATACATGAGGAAATAATCTTTCTACCTTGAATAAAATCTTAGGAATCTACCTCTTCAATCGCTCCATATCTTCATGATTTATAGTATTACAACAAAGATCTTTGAAAAATAAAATAAGTTTCGTTAAAGACACTCCACATATGATTGGATTGAAACAGTTCCTTGAAGGCAACAGGAAACAATGTCTGCATGATGACATGACAATCATGGCTCTTTAGTCCCTTCAAACGCTATTCATTCTTACGAACATAGCGTCTTAGATTGGATGCATTTTTATCCGCAAACCTCAGCTTCTTGAATCATTCCCACAACACCTTTCTTGCCTCTTTTTTACATACATAAGGAGCCTCGGGCGGCATGACCGTTTGTTCGAGGCCTCTCCTAATCCTCATAGTCCTCAATGTAACTTCGAACTGTTACAATACAGCTTGATATCTTTTCTTGCTGTAATTGTGTCTTTTGTCTTGTCTTTCACATCCATGACAGTGTTGAACATATTATCAAACACGTTTTCTCAACATGCATGACATCGAGATTATGCCTGATTAACAATTTACTCCAATACAGAAGCTTCCAAAAAATACTTTGCTTGCTCCAATTATGAGACTCGTGAAAATCCTCGGGATCTGTCGAAAATATACGATCACGTATTTCATCCCTATCATAAATAGAGACTGGATCGTTATACTCAATCATATTTTTCGAAAAGTCACTCCTGTTAACCCAGAAAGGATGATCATATGGCAAAACCTACGATGAGAGTCAAACCATGACTACTTTTTCCCATACTTCAAAGAGAAGGTCTTGATATGCTCCATACAATAAGGATGCGCTAATCTTCCAGCTGTGTTCCATCCCGATAACATTGCATAAGTTGGAAAATCACTGATGGTCCACAACAACGCAACCCTTATCTCAAATGTCTGTTCTCGATGAACATCATATGTCTTCTCCCCAAAACTCCATAAATGCGTCAACTCATCAATTAAAGACTGCAAGTATACATCTAGATTTCCTTTCACACTTTTAGGCCCAAGAATGATGTAATAACCCAAGAATTTATCGAATTTAAAAATATATTTTGGGTTAAAAATATACGTACGAAGCGTATACAACGAACGTATAAATAAAATTTATGAACGATGAACGATGAACGTTACACCGTTAAAGTTGTTATACATTTGAGACACAGGTTTGAGCTTAAAAATTTGAGATCATTGAACGAAATATTACTATAAAATATTTGGGATAATTAAATCGACAACGATTAATTACTGGGAGACGTTATGATCGCATGTTTATTTTTAATGAACGAAACAACGTTATAATATTATAACGTAACGATTTTTAGTCTCAGAAAGTTATATCGTTTAAAGATTATGATATTAATGTGTTTGATACGATTAAATCGACACGAATTAATTAACGGAAGATTATTATTACGAAACTGAGATAAAAATAGACTGACGAGGGACTAAATAATTTAAACAATCTTTCCCTCCTTTTTTTTTTTTTTTTGGTTTGTTCCACTAACTCCACACAGCAAGCAGCACCTCACCCGCACCAAACAACTTCATGCGCGTCACCATCCGGCCACTTACCCGACATCCTCCACCACGGCCAACCACCAACACCACTAGCTAGCCACTAACCATACCATGATCATCTCCATTTAGCTGGAAACATTCACGCACAGCAAGGGAAAAAAAAAAGGAAAGCCGCTGCCTTGTTCCTTCGCGCACAGGGATCCGTCTTGCTCAACCAAGGCCAACACGCACCATCATCATCCGGCAACCACGAGATGCTCATCGCCATGCTTGTTGTCGTGTGAGGAAGACAAGCATCCGATCAAACTCGCTGATCAGCCGCGTTGAAGACCAAGGATAGCCGCACGACCTCTTCTTCATGCGCGCTTCGTCTTGTTCGTGTTCGCCTCGTTGTCTTCACGTCTTCATCATCTTGGACACCGCTGCTACCCTCTCAACGTTCATCAAGGATGGTTTGATGAGTAGGAACGATGCAGAGAAGTTTAGCAAGGCCATGTGCAAGGATGACACGCATAAACCATGATTTAGTAGCTTTCCGGCAAAATCAGAGATTCCGACGACGTTTTTCGGCTACCAACACGTCTAGAGGGGTGATGACAAGTAGATGATGAAGGGGGTGAGGCTCGGGTGCCTTTGGTTTCGAGATTTGGACATAAACGAACGTTAAAGTACCTTAACGAACTATTCCGGCCAACTTCCGGTCAATTTCCGGCCAAGGTCAGGCGGGCAGCGGTGAAAACGTGTGGTAGAGAAAGATGATGTGTTTTGATGACCTTGGGTGTAATGGGTGTCGAAGGTGCTACGTAAACGAACCTTAAAACGGCTTAACGAAGCGTTCCCGGCGACATTCGGGCCACATTCCGGTCACCGATGGTGACGGTAGCGGGGACACGATGGTGAAGAAGATAGGGCAGCGGGACGATAACCTCGGGTGTCAAAGGTCCTAGGGTTTCTAAGGGATTCTTTAACCCTAGGTAAAACTAGGGTTAAACACGCTTCAAAGGTAACCTAACCCCTCTCGATCCAAATCATACTTATTGTTTCATCAATATGATATGTTATAATAATTATGATATAGAGGGTATCGACAGGAGGGCGATGATATGCTTATTTGCTTAATAGTAGCGTTGAGACGATAATGGAATTAGGGTTTCGTTATTTAATGCATCGGGGATTCGGCTTGCAAGAATAACCTTGACATTGGGATCGTGATCGGGAATGGTTGTTTAATATGTTTGAAATTTGATGTGGGGTTTTGGGATTGGTTTTTCCTAGGGTTTATGTTAGGACGTGATTGAAATGTTAAATGCATTGTAATTCAATTATGTACAAGCTCTGAAGGCCTTCTGTTCAGGAAAAATATATTTTCGAGCCCTGAACTTAAAACATAAACGCGTATTTGAAATATATAACATCTACGCATGTGAATAAATAGTCAAACGTGCTTAAATCAAATACGTTTGACATGTGATGGGATATTTGGGGTTGAAATGAACCAGAATGTACCCTATATTGTATATATCCTCATGGGAAATAAATGAGAGCGACCGCTAAATGATTAATAAAACGGGGACGGGGGATGTGAAGCATGGTCTCGCTATCCATGTGAACTAATGAAGAGCAAACGAATAAGAAATATCGCCTCCTTGAACTGATAAGGACGACATTGACACCCCTTGTGGATCATTGGTCGTTTTCTTGAATGTGTTGAGAAGGTCGAACATGGTATCCCTTCTTCGATCCATAGCGATCATCTGTTTTCTTGAATAGCCTTGGTGGCTTGGGTATGAGTCATTGCACTCCTG
>JAOVYX010017399.1:0-22342 GCA_035668315.1 Drosera spatulata
ATAATCGATATCTGTAGATTTTTTCTTGGCTTAAAGCTTAGGTTCGTGCTCAAGAATTTTATTTTGGTAATTCATGGCCTGTCATTCAGGTTCGTGCTCAAGAATTTGGCTTATAGCTGCACCTTTGTGGTTCATGCAGGAGAGAACTTCCAGAGTTGTACTAACTGACTTTACTTCCAGCGTGTCGCATGTTACTAAGGTAAGTGTTTTAGTTACTCTAACTATGACTCCTATGATTCTCTGTTGTATTCCTTTCAACCATATCTAAGTTTGTGTATCGTGGTGTTCTTTGTGGAGGGAGCTGTCAGGTGCATGTTCATATATTTCAACGTAGCTCGACAAACACCTGGTTTTACGTTACCTCTCCTTTTCATTTTTATTTGTTTTTTTTCAGTTTGTGTAATTATCTAGGTATTATTGACTTTAAATCAACTGAGGCTGTTATAAGGTAGTACTCAATTTGGGAATAAGGTCTAAAAGAGGTGGTTATGTTTGTTTATTTGTTGGTTGAAATCAACTGAGGCTGTTATAAGGTAGTACTCAATTTGGGAATATGGTCTAAAAGAGGTGGTTATGTTTGTTTATTTGTTGGTTGTATGCGAATTCTAGGTCATGTGTTCTTATAAATATGCTCACTACTTGCGGTAATGTGGCCAGCTCTTGGTACCGACGTTAATGTGGCCAGCTCTTGGTACCGACTCTAAACTTTTCTCTCCATAACCGGATTCTTCTTCAACAGAAAATGAGATGGTCCATGGGGGCAAGGATAACTCATACCATAAGGGAATCAGGGGTTGGGAAATGGATAGCTATTACCAGCTCCGGCTCTGGTTGCCCTAGTTTTGACTTCTTGCCTGAATTTAGCGAACCCTGCAGGATCTAGTTAGGTAACAGGCTTTTTGGTTTATTAGTCTGTGCTATTTCTATTTGTCTTGATAGGAAATTTTAAATATGTTTGGTGACCAGCATCTTGTTCTTGTTGATTTTAGCGCAGCAAACTTTTAGCTTATGTCATGAAAATGTGGAATCTTTCACCTTTTGGCAATTTCTTATGGAGTGCAGGATGTCGTCGACTTTTATATCGTGTACTGAAGCATCAGATCGGCAGTAGCTTGATTTGTGGTCCATGAGAATTGAGGCATCTTGCTTCAGAGTACAATATTATTTTTATTTGTTGTTTTCTAACTAAAGATTTGTCCTTTGGTTATTGTTTCAAATGTTTCCCTGTCCTTGAGCACAACAAGACCATAGAAGCGAAGTCATGAGAGCAACAGCAGGATAACAGCAAGTATTTAGCAGAAGAAAATGGCTCGAATGTGATATTTCTTCAGTGTGACACTTTTCCTTCCCGTGGACAGCAGCTATGACTTGACCTGTAGTCTTGGAAGATGAACTGCTCTGAGAATGGGCATCATCTTTTAGAATGTATTTCCAGTTTAATGTACCTCACTATTTCTGCTTTCCCCCTGAGCTTTTGGAACTCGTTTGACTGCAGTTTATGTGTCACCTTCAGAAATCCTGCAGAATGCTGCTGCTGCAATTCTGTTCAAGCTTCTCCCACGTCGATAGATCTGAACTCATGGAATGCCGTCTTGAGGAGTTATGGGCAATGGTCAAAGAAAGATGGACTGCTCTTTAGCCCAACTTGGTATGACATCGAGAAGTAGATCCAGTTTGTTATTCATGCGTTTCTTCCTCATGGCCCAACTTGTTATGCCAGTAGCTTCAACTTCAATGAGGAATCTCAGAGATCTCCACCTACATGCGTCTACGAACGGATTACCTATCCGCCGCAGTCTTCACCATGTCACACAAGGATTGCGCCGAAACAGCATGTCGGAGGAGATGTCTGCTGCTCCTCCATGAAAGTGACAGGCACGATGTACCCTTGTCTTCCCTTTCATGGAGGACGAGGTGACATCTCCCCCGCACATCTGCTGCTCCGGAGCGCAAAATCTGTACGACATAATGAAGTCCCCCGTCGACATGCAATCTGTCTATCCGTATATTCAAGTCCAGATATCGACGATTCAGCACTACGATGGGGAACCACATTACCCAGGTTCCCCTCATGTGTCATCTGGGGTTCGATCTGCCGTCCATCTTCCCTCCAAATGGTAAGCGGGGTTTGATTGCGGACTGCATTGTTTTGAAGCCAAAGCCTACTCTACTCTTCTTCAGTGTTGAATCAAGTAATTACTGATTTGTAACCGTGCAATGTGTTGAGAAATATTATAATTAATAATATATCGTTAAATATAAATTTTCAATATACGTCGTAAAGATAAGATTTGTGTTCGATAGATAAGGTGTATTTTAATTATATAAAAATATTCTATTATCGTAAGTTTAGTTTTCTATAAATATTAGCCTGGAAACAACGGTCTTATTATTCCAAATTAGATATCTTGGGTGTTATGTTTCAAACCTAGGTTTTCTCTCTCAAGTTGTCTCAACAATCTTGAAACACCAGCGGCGACTCTTCTTCGTGTGCTCGATTACTCCGATTCTTCGGTGGCTGAGTACCGACGCGGACTCCGACTTCGATCCGTCATCGTCGGAGTTCGACGAGGTGGAGTACGCATACGAGATTTTAGGGGTTTCTGTGGGGTGTTCATTTGAGGAGATCAAGGCGGCCTTTCGGAGATTGTCGAAGTAGACACATCCTGATGTGGTTGAAAAGGAGGATGATTCAAGTTGGTTTGTGAGGATCATTGTTGCGTATGAGAAGTGCAAATTGTTATCCGTCAATTGGGAAGCAGCTTGAAAGGTCCGTGTGCATCTTTTGACTTTCAAGGAGAAAGCTTAGTTTTTGCAATTTGATGGCCATCATCTCAGGTGTTATTGTTCTAACTTTCAATATTGCTCATCAATTTGACTGATTGTGTGCGGATTGGTTGCAGTGATTGATAGAATAATCAAGAACCAAAATAACGTTCCTATTGAGATGCCTAAATTAGAGAACTTTAATAGGTCTGAATTCAATAATTGGAAACAAATGACTCAATTTGGTCTAAAATATTTAGATGTGTTCTATACTGTACTGAGTATTTTTAAGGGGACTATTGAAGATGTTGATGAGTTTCGATGAGCAAAGGATGAAGATTTTTGCAAGGGATACTTGGTTAATTGCATGTTTGATAGACTTGTAGAGATATATAGCAAGTTCAATACTGCTAAAGAAATATGAGACAATCTTGATGCTCAGTTTAAGAAGGAGGGGGCATTCTTTGAAGCATATCTTGTCGATAAATTTATGGACATGAAATTTGATGGCGATAGAAAGATACTTTCTCAAGTCACATATCTTGAGAATCTGAGAATGAAGCTTAAAACTGATGGCATTGATGTCTGCGATGTATTCTTGGTAGGAGTTATAATTTATAAGCTATCTTCGTCATGATTGTCTTTCAAGTCTGAGATGTAACGGAAGAAAACTCAAATAGGGCTGGATGATCTCAAGCGATTCATCAGAATCGAAGATGAGAATCAAATTAGGAGCAACTTGGAGTTAGTCAACAGTCAGATCTCTGCTGCTAATGCTGTGACAACTTCCAAGAAGCATTCTAGAGTACAACTCAAGCAAACTAAAGATGAGGCCAAACATGTAGCTGTCAAGAAAACTATTGTTAAGTTTCGAGACAAATGTCATAATTGTGACATCTAAGAAGAACAAGCCGGAAAAGCCTAGCACATCTAAGAGGGAAATCAGCATGATGGTTGATAAAGCTGAGCCAGTCGGTTTCATTGCTATGATTCGGAATGGTACGGCCAGCTGTAACGCTTCTGACTGGTGGTTAGACTCTGGAGGTAATTGCGATGTGTGCAATGATAAAAGAATGCTGAAGGAAAAGACTAATGCATCCGAGATGATCGTGGCAAATGGAGCGTCAGCTAGAGTGACACATAAAGGAACTACTGAACTTACTCTATCCTCTGATAAGATTCTAACTTAAAAAGATTTTAAAGTAGTTTCTAAATCTGAAAAGAATCTAATTTCTATTAGTTTGGTTTACAATGTTGGCATGTGTATTTCTTTTCAAGGTGGTGGAGTAAGCATGTTTGTTTATTCTTATAGCTTACTAAGTTAATGGTATGTATCGTTTAAGGTTAGAGCATGACGTAGTTAACCAAGTAAGTTCTAATGTAATTGATCCCGTAGCATTACATCATAGGTTGGGGCATATTAACTACAGAAAAATGGTTAAACTGACTAATACTCATAATATATCATTGGACTTCGCGGTAAGATTTAACAGATGTGAAGTGTATGCAAAAACAAAAATTACTAGAAATCCTTTTGATTCAGTTTCTAAAAGCACACAACTTCTTGATTTAATACAGTCCGATATTTTGGACTTTAAAAGTCATGTGACAAGGAATAAACGAAAGTATTTAATCACGTTTATTGTCATATTTATCTGTTACAACCAAAGGACAAAGCATTCGAGAAATTCAAAATCTTTAAAAATAGAGTTGAAATCAAATCAATTTGAAGTTTAAAAGGTTTAGAAGTGATAGAGGAGGAGAATATAAATCGACTGACTTCAAGAAATTTTGCGATTTTCATGGTAAAATCCTTGAAACTACAGCTCCTTACTCATCCCAATCAAATGATATTGTCGAAAGAAAGAATCAGACGTTAACAAAAATGTTAAACTCCATATTATTGACAACCGACATGCCTTCATGTTATTAGGGGGAGGCAATTAAAACTGCAAATCACATTCTAAGTAGGTTGTCGCATTCAAAGTTGGACTCGACTCCTTTTGAAATATGGCACAAACATCCTTGTAAGTGTGATACTCTCAAGACTTAGGGCTGTATCACTTATGTAAGGATACCAGACCCTAGGACGTGTAAGGTGGGAACTAGAACTAACAAATACGTGTATTTGGGAGGTGCATAAGATAGTGCTGTAGATCGATTTCTTGATCTATCAACCAATCAGATGATAGAATCTTGTGACGCAGTATTCTTTGAAAACATGTTTCTCAAGTATAAGGGTATGATTTTACCAGGTCAAAGTGAGATGGTTCAAGAGTCTCCAACAACATTTGAACCAATCTGTTCTGACACTCAACACGTAGTGATTCTTGAGTTAATAACACATAGAGAATCTAAAAGAGTTCCGGTGAGGATTTCGTGACTTCCCATATGGAGGAGGATCCGTCATCCTATAAGGAAGCGATGAGATCTCGTGACTCATTGTTATGGGTAGAAGTCATTAAGAATGAAGGAATTCTCTACTCCATAACCAAACTTGAAAGGTAGTCGATTTTTCAAAAGGGGCTCAGGCTGTAGGGTGCAAGTGGGTCTTGAAGAAAAAACTTAATCCTGACGGATCAGTGAGCAAGTATAAAGCACGTTTAGTAATTAAAAACTTCACTCAAGTAAGTGGGATAGATTACTTTGATATCTACTCATCGGTCTGTCATATGGTTACGATAAGGATTTTTCTTTCTTTAGCGTTTATTGAGCGCTATGTGATACATCAAATGAATGTAAAAACAATCTTCTTAAATGGAGAGCTTATGAAAAATATCTACATAAACCAACCTGAGGGGTTGACAAGAGGAAAAAGTTTATAAGTTAAATAAATCTCTATATGGTATAAAACAAGCACCAAAGTTATGGCATCAAAAGTTTGATAAAACGATAAAGAAATGTGATTTTAAGTCAAGTGACTCTGATAGATGCCTCTATTATCGTTTCGACTCAAACAAGGAAGCCCTATTGTGAATGAATGTGGATGACATGTTTATTCTTGGTTCTGATCTCACAGTGCTTAGAGACATCAAAGAAACCTTAATGAAAGAATTTGACATGAAAGATATGGGTGTCGTAGACATTATATTTAGAATGAAAGTAAGATTTGGAGAGCAAGGATTGATTACCTTTAGCCAAATTCACTATGTCGAAAAGCTACTCTAGAATACAGTGAATCTAAAATGGTTGAGACACCATATGATTTTAATAAACGATTGACACCTAATGATTGTATAACCGTAAATCAACTAGAGTATTCTAAATTGATTGGTAGTCTCATGTATTTGATGACTTGTACTAGACCTGACATAGCCTACACGGTAGACATATTAGCTAGATTCACTAGTAATCCGGAAAAAGCTCATTGGGATGCTGTGTCGAGGCTAATGAGATACCTAAGAAGTACTCATAGTTATATCCTAACTTATAGAGGCTATCCTTCAACTGTGGAAGGATATTCTGATGCATCTTGATGCTCAGAAATGGATGATAGTAAGTCGACTAGTGGATATGTTTTCACATTAGGTGGAGCTGCTATAGTTTGGAAGTCAAAAGGACAAGCATGTATTGTTTTGTCATCGGTGGAATCAGAATTATATGCTCTACCTTCAGTCCCTGATGAAGTAGAATGGATAAGAGATCTGATCCTTGATATTCCAATGAGGCATGTTAAGGTTATAATCTTACCTATGTTTTGTGATAATCAAGCTGCAAAAACGATAATCAATAACTCATTTTTTAATGATAAGAGAAAATATATTAGACTAAAACAAACAATGCTGAATTATCTAATTGAACATGGAATTATCACTTTGATTTATGTGAATCAAAGGATAATATGACGGATGTCCTTATCAAAGGATTGACAAAAGATCGCACAATTAAAATTATTAAGGAGATGAGGTTAAAGACTACATAGATAAGTTTTAAATCACCAATCTAGTTTTGAATTGTTGGGATTTCATCTAACTTATATAAACATTTGAATCAATTTGAGTATTCTTGATAACTTAGTGTTAGTGTTGCATATGAAATTCTGTGAAATCATTCTAAACTTGATGATGTAGCAAATTTCATACAATATATGACCATTGAGTTATTCCAAAATCTATATGAGAATTGATTGATATGTTTCTCCGATGGTATGATGTCTTAGTATCATTCCAAACTTAATAAATATGTACCTTACAATCTAAATGTCATTCCAAACTTGATGATATTTTATAAATAAGTATTGTGCATTGGCATCCTACCATTCCAAATGAAACATGGATTGGTTCTTGATATAAAAAAACCAGTAGTTCAAGTTCTTTAATAAGAAACTTGATGATAATGCTTATCATAATTTTATGGATTTTTCTTACCATGCGTAATTATACTAAGGTGTTGTTGTTTGAGCTAGATATTTTATGAGTTTAAGTACTAAGTTATTATTTTTAGAATTAGATATTTTATTATGTATTGTACAAAATTCACATTGTTAAAAATAGATATTTTATCTATAATTTAGTGGTTGAATTTATTATTAATGAAATTCAGATGTTTCAAATTACAGATGATGACGAGAATGAAGGAGTTGAAAGACTCAACCTAAACCTTGATGATGATGACCTAATCGATGAGTAGAGACAGCTTGAATGGAGGAGTTATCAT
The DNA here is from genome assembly GCA_035668315.1 of Drosera spatulata. Classification (NCBI taxonomy): domain Eukaryota; kingdom Viridiplantae; phylum Streptophyta; class Magnoliopsida; order Caryophyllales; family Droseraceae; genus Drosera; species Drosera spatulata. The sequence goes on from JAOVYX010017399.1 coordinate 7,423, forward strand.
ATTTTATTTCGCACAATTGATAGTGCACTCATATTTTGAGATATCCTTTATTTTATATGAGTTTAATTTCGTCTAAAATTCTGTGGCTGTATTGGAGTTTCAATTTACTTTCAGTTTAGTTGAATTTCAAGTTTTCCGATTAAAGATGCATGATTCCTTTATTGTTGTGAACATATATGTTAGATCTATCTGTTCGAGCTATATTGTAAAACTTAGGAGGAGATTGTTGAGGAATATTATAATTAATAATATATCCTTAAATATAAGTTTTCGATATATGCCATAAAGATAAGACTTGTGTTCGGTAGATAGGGTGTATTTTAATTATATAAAAATATCTTATTATCGTAAGTATAGTCTTCTATAAATACTAGTCTAGAAACAACGGATTTGATATTCCAAACTAGATACCTTGAATGTTATGTTTCAAGTTTAGGATTTTCTCTCTCAAGTTGTCTCAACACAATGTTATGCAGGTGATATCTTTATGTAACACTAATCTTGATGTCCATATGATGTGGTTCCACCGTAATTGAAGAATCTCAGAGATCTGCACCTGAATGCATCTGCATATGGATTGTCTATTTGCTGCAGTCTTTGACCATGTCATACAAGGATTGCATCGGAACAACACGTCGGAGGAGGAGATGTCCGTTGGTCCTCCATAAAGGAAGGCAGGGATAGAAAGTGTCCGTAACCTTAGGGTATAATAGTTAGGTTGTAGTGATTGGAGTTTCATGAGAAATAGAATCGCTACAATAAACGCAAGAATGATAATTGATGTTGTGGCGGTCATCCTGTTAGTATTATTGATTGTGGATTGTTATTGGAAGATGAGAACTGATTAGTGAAAAAAAAGAGTGTGATAGTCTTCAATTTATATGGTGAGCGAGGTGAGTCAAGTAAACCATATGAATGAATAAGGTGAGAATTTTGTGGGGGAGACGACGGTTTTGGGGATTTCGTTGCATTTTGCTTTCAATTGAGTAGCGAGGTATTTAAGGAGGTTATACGAAAAAATGGGAATAATGCTGAACAATCATTAGAGGGAGATACTCGACGTTGCTACGATCGTCATGATGGTGATTGTGATGAAATCAAAACATCATAGTAGTGATGAATTAAAAGAAGAGTGAAATAGTCTTCAATTTATATAGGGAGTGAGATGAATGAGGTGAAGGAGATGAGTTAAATAAGGTGAGGATTGTGTGGGTGTAGGTTTCGAGGATTTTGGGATCATCCTTATCCTAATGCCATCGATTGTGTCGTTATAGGAGATTATACAACGAATAATATTGTATATTTTTGAAAGGTCGTTGAAAAGAGAAAAATGATGAAAATGCCCCTTGATATGTTTTTATTCTGATTTTGGGTCGGACCAATTATTTATTTTGGCCCACCCGATCTCCAAAATAAAAAATAGAAGTATCTATTTGACGTCCTATCTTTTCTCATTAACATAAAAAAATCACCATTATCGATGACGATTTTAACGTTTTAGAGAGAACTCGTCATTATAGAATCATTATTGCAGGTGACGATCCTTTTTACCATAATACTGCCACAGTTGAAGGCGATTTCGTACTCCACAAAATCAACACGGTAGGAGGCGATTTCTTTCCTAACGAATGTCATGTACGTAAATTCAAAATTTTGAATTTTTTTATTGCTTTTTATTTTCAATAAGGTAAATTATTAAGATTATTAGCATGACATAAAATGGAATAGAGAGGATAAAATTTAACAACAAATATATGAAAAATAAAAATAAAACTTAAACAATGACATAGAAGAATAAGATTAAAACTTAATTTATCAATACCATACGAGGGGAACAATAAGAAGTTTCAAGTTAAAACACACACCTAAAAAAAGAAACCCTATTCATATATTGAATCCTAAAATCCGTTCCTAATTGTTTTTGTGATCAAAATAGTTCTCCTCAAACTATATATTTTATAGATATTCTCAAATTTTCATAACATGAGATTATTTGTAACATGATATTAAATTTTGTGTATAATGAGAGCCGACGACTGGTTTGAGACAAAAGAGGAATTATTTCTATAGATGAAGAATAAACGTAATAAACCTTTTTATGTCATCAAAAATCATAATTACGAGCAACGATTTTGCTTTTTTAAAATTTGTTTTCTCTAGTGACGATTTTTCCTAAGCAATAAAATGATCACGACTAGTGACAATTTATTCTTTGACATTATAAGTAGAAAAAATGGACATAAAAAAACTATTGCGGTTAAAAATCCTCGAAGTGAAGTTAAGGGGTTCTTGGTTTGATTCTCAAGATTTTATAATAATGGGATATGAAATATTTGTTCAAAAAAATCATTTTAAATAAATAAAATAAATAAAATCATCACGTCAAATAATTTGAGTTAAAAATAATTTTGAAATATTTTGTTCAAAAAAATCAATGTGGATTTAATTTTTCTAATTTTGATTCATCATTTAAAAAACCAAAAATCATTTTAAATAATTTGAATTTGTTAATTAGAAAATCTAAAACAGAACTTTCATGTCGAAAGTCATGTCTAAGGATTTGAAAAAAAAAATCCTTAATCTTTTTTTTAGTTTTATCATGATGAAAAGAAAAGGAAGGGAAAGGAAGGGATATGAAATCAACACGAAAATTGTTTGTGAGTTGAAAAAAAGAAAAAATAAATAATTTGATTTTATTATATTAATAAAATTATAAATTATAAATATTATATTTTATTTATTTATTTTGATAACTATATTATTTTCAATCGATAATCCCTTCAAATTCGTTTATTTTTAAATAATATTTTTTAAAATCAATCCAACTATCCTCATAATCCTTTTCAATCCCGAAAATTATATTATCTTTCTAATCTTTTCCTTTCCCATCCATTTACAAACAATCTACGTGTTTTTTTTCCTGCTTTTAAAAACACAATGAACTCCATTTCATCCCACTCAACGCCATCAAAGAATCAAATCGCCGCATGCTGAAGAAGTGAGTGCCGCCGCCACTTAGGGTTCGATTTGCATGAATCGGTGAATTTTTCATCCTTAATTTCTCTCAATTCTTCTCTCATTTTTATTGCTCTCAGTTCTTTCTTGTTTGCTCCCACGTTCCAACGTTGATTGTTGTTTGTTGCCATTTCGATTCACGATTCTTAATTTGAGCTTGTATTAATTGGGAATTTCTTGATTGTTGGAAGAGATGTTTGCTATGTGGTCGCTACGAGGGATACTGTTTGTTTGGGTTTACCCTTTTGATCGAATCCTATTCGCGTAAGTTGGAACACTGATAGGTTGTTATCAGTTTTCGAGAGAGAATGTAACCGAATGGCGGTGTTATTTGCCGATTTTGTTATGAGAAACGAGTGTCATCTCAAATGTGAATACCTGAAGTAATCAGGTAATCCACTCTTATGTCGTGATAGCAATGGAGCTGATATGCGCGATTCTGGGATGACTGATGGACCATTGGGGTAGAATATACTGTGGCTTGCCGCGTATTGAGGCTTTAGAAAATACTGCTGCTTGTCATGTGATACTTTATACTTAACGCGCTGATAGTATCCGAAAACCCAGCCGAACTGAACCAAGTAAACTGACATATCCCGTTTTAAGGTCTATCCTTTCGTTTCTGGTTGTTTAAGATTCCAAACGGAGGCCAAGTACTTCCGTTTCCTGAAGATTGTTGGAGTCGGTTTCAAAGCCAGAGCCGAATCAGAAGGTCGTCTCCTGTTGTTGAAATTGGGTTACAGCCATGAGGTTGAATTGATGGTTCCACCAGCCATTCGGCTCTTCTCCTTCAAACCCAATGTAATCTGCTGCACAGGGATCGACAAACAAAGGACTCACCAATTCGCCGCAACTGTTAGGAGCTGCAAGCCTCCTGAGGTTTACAAGGGAAAGGGTATAATGTACATTGATGAAGTTATCAAGAAGAAGCAAGGGAAGAAATTCAAGTGATCTGCCGCTGTTAACAAGAGCTCTGTGCTCAAGGGAATCAGATAGTTTTTGGAAGTAGCCAAGTTTTTATCATTGGAAAAGTTAATATTTGATCTCATGGTTATGAAACTATGTAATCGAATCATGAAGTTCTGAGCTCAGAAAAAGTCTCTTATGTTCATGGAAGCATGCCTAGTCAAGGTTGCCCTCGTTGGTGTTCAGGTATCTTTTGCATTTAAGCAGCAGGAGATGATGCATGAATTGCACGTCTTTGCTCTGGATGTAATGAAACACAAAACTGATGTAACGTTTTCGAAGGTCGAGAGGAAAATACAATTATTTGACCTGATGCTAGCAGGTTGTAGCGACTGTAGACTAGCTTTCAATAGATAGTTGAGCTTTGATGATTCTGTCGCTCATTCCAGTAACGTATGGGAACATATGCCCTGCTCCTGGTATCTCGTGATAGTTCACCCAAGGCAGTTGTTGAGGGATGTGACGTTGCAGAATCTCAGGCACTAGCCGATCTTCATCTACTTGCCATAGGTGGACAGGACCCTCATTATTCGGGAAGGGATTGGTGATATTGGTAGGACAAAACTCCTACTTCCGAAACCCGACTATCATGTCGCGGAGGAGCGATTCAAATTCTCCTTGCTGCCTCGCAGGCGCCTGTATATATATCCCAGACAAAACCACAAACAGAACAGATGAAGCAATAAAAATTGGAATCATGACAATATCTTATTTCAGAGATGATGGTTGTTGCGGTTTACAGGATCGGAAACTTAACTTACTCGATTATCCTTTCTTGAGAACAAGATCATTGCCATGATCTCTTTGTCTTGATGAGACAGGCTTTCTGGGTTGTGAGCAATAACAGAAGAACCTGGAAACCATTTTTGGGTATTCCACCAATGGGTCAACCACAGAGCATAATGAGCCACACACAACGCCCATTGATCCGGCTGAGGTTGTAGCCTGTACGCTTGCTTAACGAGTTCACTTGGGAGACCTGACCACCATTAGTTTATAACTGGAGCGACTAATGTGGCTCCGGCAAGCCTGCGCAGACGAGAACATTCTGGTGCATGAGGTATCACCTTATATACTAACAAAAGTCAAAAAACCAAAAACTCTAATAAATGTCAGACTCGATCGAGTACTACCTATGAGGTATGTACTGAAGGCAGCTCCATATCACTTGTCCACCCATGGAAAAACCAATGACATAGAACTTTTCCCCTAATCCAAGACGGTCTGCGAGTTCTTCAATATCCAACGCCATGCTTTGGACAGTTCATTTCTGATTAGGATCGCTCTCTCCATATCCAGGTCTATCAAACGACACGATGTATATCCCCAAACTTTCAGTAATTTCCTAATGATTCAACAAAAATGACTAATGAAAAGTATGAATGGTGACAAGAGGACATATCATGCGTTTCTGAGGACTTGGAAGCTGCAATTTTATACCTGAGAAAGCTCAGATGCAACCACGGCATGAATCCTGTACTAGTCAAAGCCATGAACGTAGATAAATTTATAGTTTGCTTTCTCCTTCGGCACGCCATGCTCTTTGTAAGCTAGATGTCTTCCATCACTTAGCTTAATTCTCTGTGCAGTGATCGGAGGGCCACCAGGAGAGCCACAAATTTTTGGTGGAGGAGGTTGGATAGCCCAGTAAGCCAATGCCAAGCAGCTGACGAGCAATACTAGAAGAATGTTCTTTATGGTGCCTGAAAATTCATGAGATTGGATAAACAGTTCAGGTCAGTTTTAGTACTCGGACTCAGCTTTGAAGTTGAACTCTCTGCCTCATAAAAATATTGTTTACTCATATTCTTGAAGCCAAACAGGCTTGAAAGGCCCTTAATCCATTTCAAGTCATCTCAACTTACACAGAAGTCCAAGAGTCATGTGTGGTATGACCTCTGTCTAGTATTCTGTGATTAAAAACTTGAGCAAAAAACATAGCCAATTACAAAAATCACGCGTCTTCTACCACGAACATTAGCATTCATGATTCACCAAATCACACACAGCACAATCAAAATATCAATTCTGTATTCAGATTGCATCAAATTCTATTAGTCGATTTCCCAACTGTAAATCTGACTCAACTAATCACTCGACCAGCATCGATCGGTGCACCAACCAATCAAACAAGCATAACCATGTCTATTCACAGCTACTAAATATCATTTACATTTCATGAATCGAAATCAAAACGAAGAAGACGAACGAACCAGGAGAAAGGATCGGTTTGGGATGGTTCTTTCGAGTGTGAGCTCTCGCTGATGCCGCCGATATCTTCCTCTTGACACCACCATCGTCCGACATGGTAGAGAGAGAGAAAGGTCAATGGAGAGATATCAAGCGAGAGAAGAAGAACAGCAGCGAGAATGGTGTGTTTGAGATATCAAGCTTTGGCTGCACTTGTTGCCGTTTGTCTCTGTCTGTGTGTTTCATATCTTTTTCCGTTTGGCCCCCTGTTTTAAGTTGATTCCAAGATTAGAGATTGGCAAGCAGACAATATTAAAAACAGTTGTTTTGGATACTCTCTTTGTCGATAATATTCGTCGTAAATGTCTAACAACGTATGATAATGTTGATGTATCATGTTTGTTCTGCACTCCCCGATCAAGCGAATAAGTCTCCGATCAAACATGGTTAACATAACTACAATTGCCCTCTTTGCTCGTCGTAACAGGGTACGAATGGTAAGCCGGGGCAAAATTTTGGCAGTTATCTTCCTCCAAATAATGTAACTTTTCCGGGACTTTTTTCGGTCTTTCCATTAGTAGGTAACATGCAGGTAAAGGTGTGTTGCTGTTTGCATCTGATTCTCAAAGGCAATAATGGATCGATATGAATTGTCTTCACCTTGAGCATAGTCCACTTCTGCACCATCAATCAATTGATACAGCTGCACTGCACCTTTGTTTTAAGGATACAATACTGGATTCAAATCATTTGATGTGAATCGCAGGTGAGGCGGCCTAGTTCATGAAGGCATCTGAGCACACCAACAAACATGAAACGCCGCGAGCTACTTGCTGGCATATGTAAGCTGAAGAAGTACAAGAAACAGTGGAAAATGCTCACAGGGATATACCCTTTCGACACGAAAGATGCGGATGGAGGCTTTGAAGAAATTGGCACGAGATTCTTCGAGATCATTGTCATGTCGCAACTTAACATGGACATGTCCATCAAATAGAATGGTGGTAAGGTAGCGGATTCGGGAGGCTGATTCGCCTCGAGGAACTCTCAGACAAAGCAATGTTGATGAAATAGAAAAAATGGAACACAAGACGTAATCACGGAGGTCAATTTGTATATCCCCAGAGGTTGACTTCAATCACAACGCAAGATATTCCATTCAGAGAACCATCAACCACCGATTCTAAATAATTGGAATGGAAGACAGGAAATACGAGGCTTATACCCTGTGTTTCTGGACCACTAATTGTCCTAGAGACGATAACACTACAGCATTTCAAGAATTTGCGCCTACTCTTCATAGTCCCTGCGACAGCCGCCAACGCTCCAGAAGTTAAAACTAACTGTTATCCGCTCGTCGCTCCTTTTCCTTCAGTAGACTAAGCAACATGACTGGCATTCAGCGACGATTTCGAGCAATCGAAGCCGCCACCGAAGCAGTCTAGGCAGATACCAGGGGCTTCCAAAACAAGAGGCCTCAACCCTGTTAGGTTCTTTCTGTTTATGTGCGTTTCTAAAAGCGTTCGTTGTGCCTATCACTCCAGGCATTAGATAAGTTACTCGGCTTCTGCAACACCCTCATCCCTTAAAATTTTGGAGCACTTCAGCAGAGTGGATTCCATCTCTTTCCTCAGTATCCCACATACTCAACTCTGCAAGATAGCTAGCGAAAATCAAAGAAATCGAACTGGAAAGGAAAATCGAAGAAATCGAACTGGAAAGGCAGAAGTCAATAGATCTCATGATATTGTTACCAGGAAAATCTATGATAAAACTAACTGCTACTTGCCGCAGGTGAGATTGCTCAATATAGATCACTGGACTACAGCCATATACTCAATGCCACAATAAGAAACACGTTTCAGCCAAATCAAGCATGTAGTATGACAGTATGTTGTACATTATGGAAGACGATATGAAGAACACCAGAAGCAAAGCACTGGTACTCTTAAGGCTATGAAACCAAAAGGAATAGATATAGCAAAATCACGATCATGCTATAGATCCTATACGAATATCTATCATTTCAAACCAAATTATAAAAACTGTCATATGAAGATCAAGTTCTAAACAAAACAAACAATCCATTGGCACATTGCCATCAAAAATCAAGTCTTTCAGCTATAAGCACGAACAATATACAAGAATGGTCCTACTTTTTATCCAACAAACAATCCCAAACAGCGAACACTAAATCTACAAACCGTGGACACTCCCCTACATCATAGCCCTTCATACAACCCCTTAATCCCAAAACACAAATACAACATCGAACTACATTCATATTCATCATCATTTCCATGATTATCACATTACGATCTCAAAACATGACAAGCAATGAGAACAGACTATAAACCAAGAAACACGGGTACGCAACCAACCCGACACTCTCCCCACCCCCATTCTCCACCAGCAACCTCGAACAAACCCTAGTCGCCCACGCCACACACACCCCAGCAACCACAAACCCCGCCACCGTCCCTTTCGCCTCGAAAAACAACGCCACGGCCGCAAACACCACGATCGGCATCATACAATACCCGACCACGCTCACACACCTATACAGATCCAGATTCCCATTCCTCCCAGCCAGGAAATTCGTAACCGTATACACAAAGATCGAGGCCATCGCTATCCACCCGAGGATCACCCCGAACTGCACCTTCCCTGCAAGCAATTGAAGCAAACAAAGCCCGATGTAGAACAAAAAAGGGCCGGAGAGGTCGGGATCGCCGTGAATCGAGGGATCGAGGCGGATCGGGTTGAGGATCGCCTTCGTTTTGTCCCAGATTAGGGTTGGGTTGATCTCTAGCTCGTCGAGGAGCGGCGGCTCGTCGATGAAGAGGGGCCCGCCGTGTGATGATGACGTGGAAAGAGGAGGAGGAGGGCGGGATGATGACGTGGCGGTGGAGGAGATGTCGAAGGAGAGGAAAGGGATCGTCGAAGGGGGGCGAATTGGGGGCTGGAATGGGGCCGTGGCGGCGGTGGGGGACACGCGCCGCTGGTTGAGAGTGGGTTGAATGGTGGTTGTGGCGGTGGAGGCGGTGGAGGCGGTGGCGCCGGAGGAAAAGATCACCGGCGGCACGGTGAATTCCTTCGGCATCTTGTGAGAGGCGCGTGGAGGGGTAATTGGTGGCGCGTGTTGATGATGGGGGGGGTCTTGGACAAGGTTTCTGGGTTCGGTTATATGGTGGAGGAGATCTAGAGGGCAGAATTGGGATTTTGAGATGGGATCGGTCGGATCTGGTTACGTGTGTGTGTGACTGGTTGCTTCGTGGCTGCTTTCTATGGGATGGGTGTTGTTGCTTATGTGACGGAGTGACCGTTTTGACCCGAAAAGAGTGATGGAGGCTTTTGAGCGACGGAATGAAATCAAGCGAGGTGAAGATTAATTAAAATATAGATATTAAAATGATGTGCTGTTATATATTAATAATAGTAATTATTAAATAATTTAAAATTTTTAAAAATAAAAGAATTTTAAAAAAAATTCATCATTAAAAATATCATAATAATATATAATTTTTATATTATTCATAGTAAATTATCTTTATTTCAAATAAAATTGGATACTACGTGTTTAATTAGGTTTACATTATTAGAAAAGTTTTTAAGATGCTAATAAAAACAAAAATTTTTTTAAGATGGGATTAAAATTATGCTTGGTTCATAAAAATATACTCTTTCCGTTTCATAAAAGATACAACATATATATATTTTATATTATTCTATACGCATGAATATAAGTCTCGTTTTCATATCAAATCACGTCTGATCGTCCCGTAACATATATTAGGTTAAAATATATGACTTACACAATCATTAATGTTTCACGATAAATTTACAAAAAATTACGTTTGATCATCGTTATACACTGTCAAATTTTGCATCGATACGCGTGTCAGGTCAAATTGTTGTATTTTTTTTGGGACGGAGGGAGTACTACCTCCGTTCCATAATTATTGCAACCTTTCTTCTTCTTTTTTTTACATTATTCAACATGTAATTTGAGAAATTTCGTTACTCATATAAACGATAAAATTTAATTTTTTTATTGACCCACGATTATAGTACGTAACGTTTATCCTCATTAATGTTTCACGATATTTTTTTTAAAAATAATATTTAATCGTTCCGCAGCACCGATCAAACCTTCTATCATCATACGTGATCAATTAAAATAATATAATTTTTTTAGGACGGATGAAATATTGTTTTTCCAATACAAATACTTATTTGATTGATCAGTCATATGCTTCATTTTGGAATAAAAAAAGCATAATGTTGTGTTTGTTTTCAAAAAATTCATGTCCATATTAGTCTTAATTTTTAAAAGTTTGTTTTGACATAAAATTTCATGTCTATGATTAGCAACGCTAACAGTTATCTTTCCTTTGGATCAGGTGGTTAATTGATGGATAAGATGACATAATGATTTCGTTCCCAACATTTTGGTGCAAGGGCCACAGTGGTTCATCGCGCATATAAAAACCCTAACCCTTGCCTAGTCCATCAATTTCTACGCCATTTTGACTCACTTCCACGCAACTCGGTATCGTCTCCTGGAATCCAAATCCTCGATCGTCGGATTCCATGGATTTTCATCAACAATGGCGAATTCAACACGAGTGTAAAATAATTCGGTGAAAATTCCGTCGAGAATCGTCGGTGTATTGGCGTAATGCTCCGATCAAGTCGCCGATGGCGAATTAGCGACAATGACGTTGAAAATCGAGGCAGTAACTGCCTGCATTGCGATTGCGGTGCGCTGATGCGTTGCAGTGAGTCCTCAACGATTGAGTCGTCATCCATCGGCTTTGGATTGGTGCGATATTGTTTACCTCGTGTTTTATCGGCTTCGTGTTGGGGTTGTTGTGGTGTTTGTTTATCTGATTCTGTTGTTTCTTGATAGATCGAAATGTGAAGATTCCGGTTCCTATTTGAAGTTCATGGAGGCCGAACGAGAGGACCGTAATGTAAGTTATTCGCTGGTGTTTTATTTAGATTGCAGATATTGATATTCCAGCGTTTTGGTTTATAAATGTTATAGTGATTGTGGATTGGATGGAGTGATGATTGCTTGTTTAATTTTATTTTTCCGGCTTTATGAAACAGTGGCGAGCCGTGCTGTAGAGGATTCATTTGGATTGGTCGCATTTCATTTGATGATTGATGTGAACTCTTGTAATCTTAGTTAAGTGATCCTAATCCAGTTAGATCCCCTCATAAGTATGTCCTCATGAGTTGTGCAGTTAGATGCTCTGATTCCGTGACAAATAACAGAATGGAGTTTATGTTGCACATTTGATATCTGCGAGTATACTAGTAGGAATGATGCTTACTATCGTATCATGCATGTCATTGGCGTGTATCTTAAGAGGAAACAATTTACTACAGGAACTTTCACTGGTTTGATCCTTCCACTACCTGTTTGAGTCTGTCTTGTTTAGCTAGATGTTGTGACTTCCTGGCAACTTACCGAATCTGAATATTTGATCGATTTTGATCGTTTTTAAGATTGTACATGGTATGTTGGATTCTATGGTATGGGTTATCCACCCACTAACATATGCAATTGTATTTGTTGAATCGAATGACATATGCTTTTTGTTGTCCGTTTTGCATCACACTTAAATGCCATGTCCTCGAGCTTTAAGCGCACAAGTAATAGCTAATTCAAAGCCTTGATTGCTGTTGGTATGTGCTTCATATTCGTTTTTTCATATTGGCCTATAACCTTCTCTCTGGGGCTGAGATGGTCAGATTGATCATAAGAATACATCCATATTAGCTTGGATTTCAAGTTAAACCAAAGAATATTATGTCTTCTCATGGCAGTGAATTAGTTTGTTGTATCATCATTTGCGCCTTTGCTACCAAAGTATTCATGGGTTTGCAGAGCATATTTTTGTTTGTTATTCTAGCTTTCTGTCATCATCTTTCAAGTCTGTGGCTTGGCTATGCCATTGTGTTTAGCTCTTTTGCATCTGACTTCTTCATCGGAACCTTTATTCTGTGAAGCTGTACGGGTAAGGTTATTCTGTGAAACCGTGTTTGCCATTTTGCTGCTATAATATAAGCTCTGCACTGTATGAAAGCTTGCAATTCTTATTTTGCAGGAGCATCTGATTGCAGCATTGATGGGTATTTCGGGAAACATACTAGATTTGTAATAGCCTATTTGGAATTTTGAGGAGAAAGGTTAGTACACCGAGCTGTTCTCCCTTTATGCCCTCTTGGATAATATGAGTGTCGTCTTACTTTTCTGGGTTTCCGCGATCTTGATTGAACGTTAGCATCTTTTCTCTTTAGGATGAAATTCAACTTTCTCTTATCACTGTTTACTTGGAATTCTCTCTCTTCGCAAAACTGGCCAAGTATCTTAGCGCGGCTAAAACAGAACTAAAAACCTTGAACTTTGTTCTTTTCATTTCCGGGGTTGTTACTGGGTATAGCATCCATGGCCAGGGTATTGGGTTTATTATGGCTTCTATTTCCTCAAAATTCACCGGTGTCACGCAATTCTAGACTTTAGGAGACTAGGTCGGATGGTTGTTGATGTTAACATGAACTTTGTGGTTGGAACTAGTCCATGAATCAATCCATGGTTTAAAGCATAATAACCGTCAGCATTTGAACACAAACTCTTGTAATTCTGCAATCAACTAGCTATATGCAAACTCACCAACTTTCTCCTTTCGCCATTAATCCAAGACGTAGGCATATGAACATTTTGACCCAATTCTCAATCCATCACAAACTGTCCCTGCAGAGCTGTGTATTGTCAAAGCTGCTAATGTTTGTGTTAACTCTTGTGCACCTGAAGCTCCTGTCTCTTGATACTGGCATTTCAGCCCTTTGTTGTCATAGTTATCTGCTCCTTGTGCATGTCCAAAACTGGTTATAAGTGTGGTTGAGAAAACCCAGAGCTCCCCTTTTCTTTCTTTCAGGTTTTTTCTGCCTCTCATTCCCGCCTCGTGTAGCAATGATGTAAATACCCTTTCCCCTTTTATCTCTTCAGATTACCATCGCTACCCCGTCTCATCTACTCCCTTGTTCATTGTGTCTCATTTTTCGCCTGGGTAACACTCCCTTGCTCCATACTCGAGAAAATTCTACTACAATGATCTTTCAGTGATTTGGTATTCGATTATCTATCTGGTCAACTCATCTTTTGTCTTCACTCCTGAACTTACATCTTACATTTGACGGTCCAAAATTCAGTTTTTTGTAGTCCTGTTTTCAATTTTCTGTTTCTCAAAGACTTTCTTCTACATGTCCTGCTTCCCATCCTTAGACATGTAGTCCTTGATTAGAAATCTCGTCTGGAATCTGGAGACTGTACCTAACCTCCGATTTGCAACATTGATAGTCTAATACCGATCCCTATCGACCCAGTACGTTTTCTTGTGGCTGGTTTTGGTGGCTGCTACAAATAGTAGAGTTTGTTTTATCCAGATGAAGCATAACTGAAAGGCCAGGAGGACTTGAAACTGTTAGCAAGCGCCATAAGCAACTATACTTGAATCAGTTGCTTCCAGCATGTTTATTTCCCATAACATGAAAACCTGTCATAGTTATCTTTGAGTGTGCACGATGTAAAACTTAGGATCCAAGTTAGGGACAAACTAGCCACAGGACATGATCAAGTCCAAAGGACATGTTGCCCGAATTGGATTAAAGAAGATGGCATGGTATCCAACGTGTGATGATTGTGAAGTTTGAATAAACCCATTAGGCCATAATTTGCCTCCTGCAATTACATCACATCCTCGTAGAACAATGACATGTAAAAACAATCATAACCATATAGAGCTCATCATCTCTTCTCACTAGCTCCTGGATTGACTTTGAGAACATGGGATGAAAATAAAATGTCTCCATATGTTTTGGGAAAGTGGATTATTATTTATAATTTTTAATATATATATCAAATATTAAAAATAAATATATATTTGAAATCTACGCATCAATATCTACAAAATAAGACTAATATTGAATATAGAAAATATATTTCAAAAAAATATTTCTTTCGTCCCATAATAATTATAACATATACGTATGTGATAATTATCAATAATTCTTACTCGTATCTTTGAAGTTCTTTGCATATATTCAATGTAAATATTTCGACTTGTTTTATGCATTTGTCATTGAGACCCCCTCCAATATTGAATATAAAAAAAATTCATTATATTATAAATAAATACATATTAATAATATTTAAATATATACGAATTTTATCTTATTCAATCGTTCCTTTAAAATATTGTCTATCAGATGGATTGATGCTCATCACTTCATTCCACAATTCAAGACGAACTGTATAACTATCGACTCTTAATGGAGGTATAGGATAATAAAGATGTAGAAATAGTTGAATAAAGTGATTTTCGACATAGACAATAGCTATTTCACGACGTTCTTGGATTTCAATTCGAGGGAACTTTAATGACAAATGCGTAAAATAAGTCGAAATATTTGCATCGAATGTATGCAATACAACTTCACAGATACGAGTAAGAATTATTGATAATTGTCACATACGTATATGCTATAATTATTATGGGACGAAGGAAATATTTTTTTGAGATATATTTTTTATATTCAAAATTAGTCTTGTTTTTTAGATATTGATGTGTAGATTTCAAATATATATTTATTTTTAATATTTGATATATATCAAAAGTTATAAATGATTTTAAATATTATATAAGAAAAGATAATTTAGAAAAGAAAAAAAAAAGGG
>JAOVYX010017400.1:0-51806 GCA_035668315.1 Drosera spatulata
TATACGTATGTGATAATTATCAATAATTTTTACTCGTATCTTCGAAGTTGTATTGCATACATTCGATGCAAATATTTACTCATTTGTCATTGAGGTCCCCTTCAATAGCTATTGAAATCCAAGAATATCGTGAAATAGCTATTGTCTATGTCGGAAATCACTTTACTCAACTATTTCTACATTCTCATTATCCTATATCTTCATCGAGGACCAATAGTTATGCAGTTCGTTTTGAACTGTGAAATGAAGTGATGAATATCAATCCACGTGGTAGACAATATTTTGGAGGAACGATTGAATATGATAAAGTGTGTATGTGTTTAAGTATTATTAATATGTATTTATTTATAATGTAATAAATTTTTTCTATATTCAATATTGATATTATTTTATAGATATTGATATGTAGATTTCAAATATATATTTATTTTTAATATATATATATATTAAAAATTATAAATAATTATAAATATTGTAAAATAAAAGATAAAAAGAAAAAAAAAAGAAAAAAAGAATGGACCCATGGGAGGGGGTGATTAACAGCGCCCCTACTATTTTCACATTTGAGATCAAAACATAATTGGGATGAGCAGAGATCGATTGCCGTTGTGTTATTAATACATCTTTTTGTGTTCAAACATGTGAAACTCCAATGACTTTCCCTTCACGAATCACGAGAATTTCGTCATATATCTCTTCATGCAACATGTGAGTTGTCGCAACTTAGTTAGGTCGGGAGTCATTTTAATTGAAAGAGTTGAATAGTTAAGTATGGAAAAATAACAAGTAAATAATCGTGATAGACGGAAATCTAGTTATCACGATTTGTCTATCCAATAATACCCCTAGGATTCTACTTGTTTATGTCTTCCAGACAAATCCAAACCGAAAAAACCATATGTTAGTTATCATGTTATTGTTATCATTAAAAAAGTTTGGTGATTGTTTTTGTGTTATAAGATGAGGACACATACCGTCCAAACATACCATCACAATTTTCAACCAAACGAATTAAAAGAAAAAAAAAACAGTTATTACAATAATGATAATCAAAAAAAGACGTAAAGAGGCGAACCCACACGGTTATTGGTCAATAGGTCCACCTACTGGTGATGGGGCTTCCAACGTCTTTTGGATCTCCACGTGGTGATTCCGCATCAGAGGAATGTTTTTTTTCCACCTATTTTTCATCTAAATGATATGTGAATAATGAAATATTGGTTATTATTTTTTTCATCCTATAATAATTATAATATTATATAATAATTATAATATTATATAATAATTATATTATTTATTATATATTTTAATATGATATTTTTTATTATTAAATAATATGATATGAATATTATTTTACTTCAAAGTTATAATTCGTGACATGATTAAACTTAACAAGATGTTCAATTAGAACGATATTAAAAAATCTTTCAAATTCTTCATAATCAACTTATACAGAGTATAAGTTATCATTTCTCAATGGATACATAAAGTATTATTGATTTTGCATAACTATTTAGTTATCACCCAAACACGAAAACCAATTAGTTGTTATTGAAAATCTTAATATTTATGAGATTGTTGTTTGTTAAAAAACAATCATTTTATTATTTTATAATAAAAATAAAATTATATACATTGTGTTTTTTATAAACATTACCAATAGATGAGATTACAGTATGAGATGTTTGTTGGTAACACGGGCCGCTCTCACGACAAGATTCCCAAAAACTTGTGGTGGTGACCATCAATTAGTATATTTTATCTTAAACAAGATACTGAGGATATCTTTCTCCCATTTCTAGTTTCTAGAGAAAAAAAGAAGAAGTAGGTGGAGAGACGAAGTGGAAGAACAAGAAAAATAAGAAAAAGAGAGTTCAAAGCAAAGAAGAATACAAGTGCGCTTTGCTTCACCTTCAATTTTTGTTTCTAGGGTTTTCATTATTTTCCCACAAAGGCAAAATCTTGGTCAAGTTCAGAATCAATAACCCTGTTGCTTCAAAAATTTTCCCCAAAAAATTCGTACCCATTGAACTTTGCTTTGAGTTTTGAGTCTCAACGGCTTCTGGGTGTTCTTTTCCTTCAATTTGAAGTTTCCTTTGATGCTTTTTTGAGAAAAGATTAGGTTTTTCTTCACCTTAGAAGCTTCAAGTTCAAAGTTCTTGTTGGGGATAATTGATGGTGGGTAGAAAGTTCTGATTTTTACTCTTTTTCTATTGTGTTTTCTTGTGTGGTTTGGTGAAAATCATGGTTGCGTGTTGGTGCGTTTGAATTGGGTGAGAAGTTTGTTGGGGTTCAATTTGGGTTTGGATAAGATCAGTTAGTATATTTGTACTGGGTTTTTGTCTTCATTGAATTCTGTTTCTGGGTTTTGTATCTTTTGGGTTGATTGTTTGTGTGGACACTTCATCTGGTATAGGGAATTCCGTTTTCGCTTTGTAGAAAACGATATGGTGTCGTTTCGGTAATCAGATTGTGTTTGGTGATTGGTGATTGAGGTTTGAGGAGGAAGCAGAGATGGGAAAACGGTAAGGGAAAGAGATTACTGGGATGAGGGATTCGGGTTTTGTATAAGCGATCGGAATGAGTATGAGTTGCAGTGTGGAGAGTAGAGGAAGAGAGGAGAAGGTATATGGAGGTTCGGATACTTTCTCAGGGAATGGGAGGGGCATCTCAGCCATGCAGTTGTCGCTTGACAAGAATCTGCTTGTTGACCCGAAGACGTTATTTATCGGGTCCAAGATTGGGGAAGGAGCTCATGGCAAGGTTTATGAAGGAAGGTGAGGGTGCAAACTTATGGTTTTTTTGTTTGTGCATAGCAAGTGCAATTATTGTTCAATGCTTCCAATGTTTTCGGGACGTTTATCTTCTTGTCGATATTAGATATATGGTTGATGCCGTTTGCACTCTGGCTTCACTACTGACTTTGCCCATTTACTTCATTGCTGACAATGAGGCAAAGCTTGAGCAAAATAGGGAAGGAATTCCCGTTTGATGTCTTCATCTAACCAAAGAGTTTGGGTTCAAACCAATTCAACTTATGTTAAGCTGGATGATAGGAATATGTTGCGGCCTGTTGTGATTGTGAATACAAAACTCACATTAGTAACAGAGAGCCTACAGCAAGTGTATATATGATAGTGAGTACTTGTTGCCAATGAGTGTCGAATTGGAACCCTAGTGGTTTAATCCCGCCAAATGAGCATAAAAATTTCCAGGTTACGTTTCCAGCCTTATCTAACAAGCATATGTTAATTTCAGAACATGAAGTCCAGGTAGTTTGATTTTGGGACATATAGTTCCAAGCCTTACCTTTGATTTGATTAATGGACCTTGCGTGAGGATTCGTAAATGGTTATGACGGGATAAGGCTTTCAAACTAGGCTGCTCAGCTTCATGGAGCACCTAAGTTAGAATTTAGTATTATTACTACGTGGATGTCCATTTGTTTCCCGTAGAATTTAGTGACCCTACCCTGATGCTTCTCATTCGAATATTGAAGATGTTCGGCAATCTTCTGGAGCAGGGCGGGCGATGTGTCTTGTAGCAATGTGTTAGTGTGCTTCCACTGTCACAATGTTTGTGCAGAAATTTATGTCTTGATCAAATAATGCAGATATGGTGACAGAATTGTTGCAATCAAAGTTCTCAACTCTGGGAGTACTCCTGAAGAAAGATCTACGCTTGAGAGTCGTTTTATTCGAGAAGTCAACATGATGTCTAGAGTAAAACATGATAATCTTGTGAAGGTAAAATGCTTCCCAGGAAATTAATGTTGACACAAGCTCTCATTTTTTCCCCTATTGATTCACTTTGCTGTATGTTTTTTTTTTCTGCCCTTTTTAATCAAGTATACATGATGAACCTGCGTTATCTGAAAACTTGGTATTACTGTTTTCTCGTGTTTTCCTGCATGTTGCCTGTATTAAGATACTTGTATATTATAATTTTCATTTCTTGGTTTTCAGTTTATTGGAGCTTGTAAAGATCCTTTGATGGTAATAGTTACAGAGTTGTTGCCCGGGATGTCTTTGAGGAAGTACTTGATGAGTCTTCGTCCAAGGCAGTTGGAACTTTCAGTATCTTTGAGTTATGCCCTTGATGTCGCTCGAGCCATGGATTGTCTGCATGCCAATGGAATTATTCACCGAGATCTAAAACCTGGTAAGAGTTAGCTACTTGAGCTGTATTATAATTATGGTTATCAGCTCAAATCTATTATCATGTTCTAATTCACTACTCCACTTTGAATAAGAAAGGGGACACTGCACTGTAGACTCTGCTCTGCTTGCCTATGAGTCACAGCAGCAATGAAGGCATCATCTGTATCTGTCCCTTGAGAAGTTAAATCAACTCCGATAGTCTGGACAGACTTCTGAATAGGAGTTTATGTTAAATGGTTCTTGCTGTTACATTACAGTTCGCATGTGTAAATGCGCTTCCTGGAAATGCACTGCTTGCTAGTTGTTACATCAATATCGATATTTTCAGATAGAAGTTGTTCGTTTCTGTTTCTCTTCTTCATGGGAGTATGGCATAGGTGTCATTGATGAGATTACTGCCTTATATATTGTACATGGAGTCACTCTTTGCGAACAGAAGCGCTGATGTAGAAATTTTATGTTGCAGACAACTTGTTGCTCACTGCCAATCAGAAGTCTGTGAAGCTTGCAGACTTTGGACTCGCCAGAGAAGAATCCGTTACAGAAATGATGACTGCTGAAACTGGGACTTACCGCTGGATGGCTCCAGAGGTTGGTATACCACAGTGTACAAGAATAAAATGACTATCTATGATTGGTTATTGGAATAATCAAGTGTGACGATGCTATGATTGCTAGATTTGATTAACGTGTTTCTGTTACTCTGCCACAAGAAGAAAGGAGTACATTAATTAAGATTGGGTTCTTTTACTCTACCATGAGCTTGGAATATATCACTGATGTTTGTTTTGTATCCAGTTGTACAGTACTGTGACATTACGGCAAGGAGAGAAAAAGCATTACAACAACAAGGTCGATGTATATAGTTTCGGAATAGTTTTGTGGGAATTATTGACCAATCGTCTTCCTTTCGAGGGAATGTCTAATTTGCAAGCTGCATATGCTGCTGCTTTCAAGGTCGGTGACTTCTGAACCTACAGAATCTGATGCACCATGTTAACACTCTATGGTGGTACCTTGTTTTTTAACCACCACTAAACTCTGATATATACTCACCTGACTACAACTGCAGCAAGAGAGGCCTAAAATTCCAGAGGACACATCCCCTGATCTAGCATTTATCATTCAGTCATGCTGGGTTGAGGACCCTAACTTGCGACCCAGCTTTGGCCAGATAATCCGGATGCTGAATGAGTTTCTCTTCACCATTGCACCATCCCCTGGATTGCCCCTTTTACCTGAATCTGACATCGACCAAGGGGCCACCACAGCTAGTGATGGTGCCATCACCGAGTTCTCCGAACGTGGGAGAGGGAAGTTCTCTTTCATTCGTCAACTTTTTGCTGCCAAGAAGACAAGGAACTTATAATATATCGTGCGATATAGCTTTTGATATATGATAGCAGTGAGAGGTATGGGATCTGTTCTGCACATGTTACTTCTACTTAACTCCGAGATCCGATGGTCCGGCAAGGAGTGGGATACTTGTGCCAGGGAACTGAGGTGGAGAGGTCGAAATAAAGGAGGAAATGGGAAGCTGGCTGGCGCCGACATCATGTCCTGTAGACATGTAAAAACAAAGCTTAGGACTAGTGGTTTGCCTCTTTTTTTTCTAGGATACCGGTTTTGAACTATATAACAAGCTAGACATTTTGTTCTCTTTCAGCCTGTGGCGGTTGTCCTTGGCCGGTGATGTCGCTGGATTGAAGTCAATGGTGCTAGACCTGTATATTACAGTACATGTAACCTATGTGATAAGGTCAATGATCCAGTGAGACATGTGAATGTATCGCTATGATATTGTGAGGACGGGGAAATGGGTTATCGAGGAGACAAACAGGGTCAAAGTGGATACTTCTTTTGCTGTACAATACTTTTCAGCTCACTTGTGCGTGGAGCTTCACTGGCTTCTATTGTATTCACGACATAAGTATCGATCTGTAGTATCAATCTGTATTCACACCAAATGCTAGGCTCGAATTGTCTATGGTTGTGGCCATGATAGAAAGGCGTGTCGAGGTTCATGGTAGTCCTGTGCTTGAGATCAGGCCGGGTTGGGAGGCACGAGGCCGCCCTTGTTTTAAATGCTGCAGGATAGAAAGACAGAAGGAGATATCGTAGGATTTGTTTGCACTGGACAGATAGGTGCAAGGTGCGAAAGAGGAGGATCTCCTGGTTGCGTTTGGTTTCTGCAAAGTGGGTTAATCAGGTCCGAAGAGCAAGTGGTTTTATCCAAATATGTGGCATGATTCAATTAAATCACTGATGATACTGATTGTGTGTATTTTAGGCCCATCAATGGAACAATACAAAAGTGGTGATGGATATGCGCTTCCTAGTCAATGGGATCATTACAGAATACAGTTTCTCGCTTACCAAACACAGGATTGATGGTCCCAAGTCTAAGCACAAATAGTAGTTTCTTATTTGCCAAACCTACTAATCTTTTGATAGACGATACAGAAGATGTATTTTCACTAGAAATCTTGTATGTGGATTTATGCCACTATTTTATGTACCTGCCCTATTTATGAACATATAACTAGTTACCAATTATGATTAAGCTCATTACCCTATCCATTGTACGATGGAAATTCAGTAAATCGGACCACGTAAAAACAATTTCCTCAATTTCCCTTGTACTTAAGTCACACGTTAACACATCACAAAGTATAACAACCATTAATCTTTCATATGATTGAAATTGAAGATCTTGTTTGAATAAATTTACTTGTTTACATGATAAACATCATTCAACGATTGTAGTCTGCAATCGAATTTTTTATCGTTGCAATTGACACAAAGTGGTGGGCGAGAGTGAGTTTTTTTTCCTTTCATTGTTCAAGTTGTGCTTCACGGACGGTAACCAGAGAAACAGGTCTATGAACAGATCAATCGCAACATCAGCTGGAAGTTGATTATTAATTGAGCACACAAAGTACATACTAGCAGCTGATTAGCTGAGATGAGTCACTAATTAAGCTACTAGTGATATAATCACGTTTATGTTTTATTTGTACAATAAATGCAGTAAACTCTGTCTTCCAAAAATCAACCTAAGTTTAATCCGACTAATACTTCACATCGTATCAACTAATTCTTCCCTGGATTTTATAAACTTATAGTAAGACCGATCACAGCTCAAGTTATCATGGCCGTTACTTATAAGTTGGCATCATGTGCAATCGTGATATGGTTGATGATAGCGGCTGCTCGTTGCTTTGAATATAGTACAGTCTCAATGGATCTGATCAGCTGCCCTGACTTCACCTTCAGTGATAGTAGCCTCGTGCATCCTTCAAAGGTTTGCTGCACAGGGATGCAAGATGTCGCTAAGCAAAACACAACAAAAGATGATCGTATTGCAGGTTGCAATATGTTGAAGCTTCTCGCAGCGTATCCCTTAACCAATCCTAGGAAAACTTTGAAGTTGCCGGAGCTATGTGACGCCTATATCCCTTACAAGATCAGCACAGATACCAACTGCTCTAAGTATGTGTCTCTTATTTTGTGGCTGTTCCATCCTTTCACCCGTATACAAAGAAAGAAAAAAAAGAAAAAAAAAAGTAAAAAAAAAGTTCTAAAGATGTGCCTACTGCCTTCCCTCGAAGTTTTTACCTTGTTTACTGAAAAATCGATGATCATTTGAGGTTAACGTATTAATGAGAATTTCATGTGTATATATGTTATTTCAGGTTGAACTGATCGAGCAACGTGGGATGTATTTGGCAAGATATATACCTGTAATCTTCTTTATAGTTGAAAAATATAAAGTGTGTCCAAGGTTGTCCACTGGCTATATTGCTTTGGAGACCAATATTATAGAATATTTTAGAGTAAATGGAGTACTACATCATAGTCTTTATGTTGATTTATACAACATCGATGTTGTAAGACATATATATGCCACACGACGAGCTTGTATATCTTGTCATGTTGGTATCTAATACTAAGATGAATACATACTATGGGCTACAAGTTGTTCAGAGTGTTGTTTTCTTGGCCTAGCATGCCAATCTTGTAGCTCTCTTTTCACATGAAGGCAATACTTGGAACCTCGTTTAAAATATACACACATAAATCAGACAATGTTTTAGATCATCGGACAATTTTTTTTCGCTACTCAAAACAACTACTTTGGACGCATGAATCATGGCATTTACCGCTACAAAATATGGGATCAAACTTAAGAACTCATTTTAAGACCATACTCTGATATCATATCGAGAAATCAACTCTATCAAAAATCTGAATTAATGATAGAAGACTCACTAATATATACCTTAACGTAATTCCCTAATATCACAAGAGGTATCCATCGGTTCATCGAAACACAAATAGGAATGAAATGTGAATATATATATGGGAAACGCTTTTGTCCTGCAAAAGGCAGCTAAGTAGCTGTTTCAGACCATCAAAACATCATTTTTAGTTGTCTTTTTTATATGAGTTGTGTTTGTGATAGTTAGTAGATCAACTTAACAAAAATAAAATGAAATGACATGTAAGAAATTTCTAATCATAAGGGATTATGTGGTTTTCTTTTTATTTGATCAAATTTTATCTTTGTGATATGAGTTGTAACAAATGTGATAATTTTTTTATTCAATACTTTTCCTTAACCATCTTATTTGCTGAACAATCATAAAAGAAAAAAAAAAAAACAAATATGATAAAAAAAAGTAAACTCAAAATGATGTTTTGATGATATAAAACAGCTCCTTTCCAATTTGAAGCACAAAAGCATTACCTTATATATATTAATAGAAGAATATTGAAGTAATGAAAATCACAGGGAACTCCGTTCCTGCCTTCTTGCAAATGCAATATGCATAGCAAATGTTTGGCTTGATGCCAATATCTTACAAGGATTATATTATTGATCTTTTTGATACATGTGCGAAAACACCAACGATCATTGATTTTTATCATTCGCTTGCTACATTTCAAATGAAAGGAGAAAAGTTAGCATTGGAGTTCTTGGATTCTTTGATGCTTTATGATAGGTAGGCGATAAGTTTTTTCTGTCGGTTGTCGATATGGGGAGATGAAGACTAATGCTGCGGAGTTTTTTAATGCTTGGCTTTTGGGCGCAAGGGAGCTTGCTATCACTCAGATGGTGGATCATATTCATATCAAGTTAATGGAGTGGTTTAACAATCGTCGGAAAGAAGTGAATGAATGGAATGACTTGTTATTTCCTAGGATGCCAGACACTATGAATGAATTATTCAAGAAGTCTCGTACTTTCTCAGTGAATAAATATTCGAAGATTATTTTTGAGGTAATTGCGAACCCAACAGCTTCGATAAACATCAGAGAAAGGACTTCCTCGTGTCGAATATGGCAAGCCAATGATTTTCCATGCTTTTATTTAGCATGTGTTATTGGAAAGTATTCTGTGCCGTTAAAAGACTTGATCGATCCTTATTTTTTGAAGGAAAATTATCGGAGAAGCTATGAGTTACTCATATATCCTATTCCGTCTTCTTTAGTCGATCAAATTGCATCTGAGGTAGCTATCGAAATTCTTCCACCATCAGTGGGACGATTACTTGGAAGGCCCAAAAATCCTCGTATTTTGTCCACTGACGAGGTGAGAAGGGAAGTGTTTAAGGTGCCACAAATTTGACCATCATAACCGGACAACTTGTCGTGAGGCTATACCATGATCAATACATATGATATTTTTCAATTTTTTTCAATTTTTAAACCATGAATTGTATTTTTTTTATTAATCATTTTAATATTGTGTTTTTTTGTTTTCGTTAGAGGAGCTGTGTATTTAAAACAGAGCGTTGTGTATTTTCATATTTGTGTCAAACTTTTAACAAAACAGAGCAGCTATTGTAACTGTGACAGAGCGACAGTTCAAAATACAGAGCGCTTGTTGAAACTGTCAGCCACAGAGCGACAGTTCAAAAGACAGAGCTCCTTCAAAGGATATAAACATTAGAAAAGAAAAATAGAAAATAAGACACATAAGGACAATCGATCTCATATGTTTCATTGAATTGAGCAATATATTAATCAAATCATTCGTAAAAAATCAAGTGGCACAATAAGATGCAAAACCCGTCATATTGTTTTTAATCGATATCCCTCTATCAACGTCGATAATATCTTCGCTCTGAACATCCGGATTTCTTCTAGTATTGTGAACTTCCGGTATTTCTTCCTCGTTTGTCTTCAATTCAATCCAATGGCAGACGTGGACACCACAGTCCACGTTTTGCTGTAAAGGCGTATTTTTATTGATAATCACTTTAGGGTTCTGATTTATTTGAGTTCCGGCTTCCATCAGTTGCAGGTAACTGTGCACATAATTCACCTACATCATGTTGAAATTATTGCTAACATTTTTATCTTTTAAAACTTTTTTTAAAAAAAAGCAAATAGTTGGACGTATCTGTTCTTACCAGTATTTGAGCATCTCTCGCATACGGTGCTTTTGTTGTTTTCGAATTGTGGTGAATCCAACTATTATTCTCACTGTCAAATGCTAACAGAGTCCAATGGAAAGGCGTTGAACCTTTTGGTGATCATCCAGTTGAGTTCATCGCGAACATATGTCAACATTGTGTCCTTTGTTCAATCATCTTGTCCTTTATTCATTTTTCGGTTGGCTCTTTATTTTGTTGTGTAACAAAATAATGCATGAAATATAATAAAAAAAAGTGAGTTATGTCATACTGAAGTAGAAATATAATCTAATATTCATAATATTAAATAATTTACCCAATAGTCTGTAGTGTACACCGCAATTTGTTCTTTGCATTTTGCTTTTTGTAACATTAATGTTGCATAAGCGTTGATCGTACTATTTGATAATGGTCCGTCTTTTGTAATATGATTGGCATCGTCATAATCAACATACGCATCACCTTTGATCCTGTTATTTGTTATACAAATGATGTCACTGAAATGATAATTGCTTAGTTAGTTTAATATGTATTTTATATTTTTAACAAAAATAAAAACAATATAACAGACGCCCTGTTTTGTTCAAAGAGACGCTCTGTTATGTTGTAATACTGACGCTCTGTTTTGGTTATAACAGAAGCTCTGGTTTGCAAAATATTTGATTTCATGATGTAAATGCATAGTAGAATTATTTAATATGCAAAAAAGAAAGGAACTAAATGAAATTCACTGCAATATTATCATTAATTCAAACGCTTACGTACACGTGGAGGGTTGGTCCTTCATCATTGCCCATTTGGTCCTTACTTCGTCAGTTAGATAGCTCTCAATATCCTCTGCAGCCTTGCTCCGCTTCGACTTGTCATATTCGAAGTTGCTCATCCTTTTCTTTGACCTCGGACCCTTGTCTTTGATGCGTTTGATCATCGGCGTTGGTGTATGTTCGGATTTTTTCTTTTTGTTCTCTTCCTCTATTTGGGCTTGTTGTTCAGATTCATTTTTTAACGGTTGATCATCATCAATGATTTGATAATGATCCAGCTGTTCTTGTTCTTTTTTTTGGATTGTTCTCTACATGCTCTCCAACAACTGCTTGTATTCTGCTGTAATATTCCTTTCCTTTTGAAGTTCTTCCAACAACTTTATTTTTTCATCCTCTTTTACAAAGATGATTGCATTTAACCTCTTTTGTTCCGCTGTGCCTTTCATTATCAATTCTCCAGATTTTCTTAATTCTTCCCGCAACAGTTGCTTCACTTCGTCTTCTTTCGACATCAACAATTTCAAGTTTTCATTCCCTTAAACCAGTTCTTCGATTTTCTTTTCAAGTTGTAAAATATCTTTTGCTGCATTGTTGACAGGATCGTCTCTCCTCACTTGACTCATCTTTGTAAGTCGTAATGTTTCAAATTCAGATCTTGTTGAGGTTAAATCACCCTCCAAGGTATTGACCTAATGGAATCAAAAAACGTTTTTTAAGAATCTTTGAATGAACCACAGAAATCATTGCAATAAAATAAAGCGCCTTAAGAAATATTTTGAACAGAGCGCCAATTAAAAACAATAGAGTGCCTTAAGAAATAGTATGAACAGAGCGCCAATTAAAAAACACAGAGCGTCTTTAGAAACGGTATGTTCTTTTTACCTTTTCCAGTGCCTTTGATAATTCAAGTTTAGTTTTCTCAATGTTTGCCTCCAATGCTTTGATCTGATATTTAAAAAAATGATTAGTATTTTAATTCCGAATTCAAGAGACATTCATTAAAAAACAGAGCGACAGTTTTCCATTTTTTTTACTAAATTACCTTTTCTTCAGCCACTTTAAGTTCATGAGATTTCTCCTCGTATTTTTCTTCCAAGAGTATCACCTGAATAAAAAAAAAGACCTGTTAATTTTGGAATGATTATACTCTTTTTCTTGATAGAACCCAGAGCGCCTAAACCCAAAAATACAGAGCGCTTATTAATAGAACCCCAAAATTCATACCTTTGCTCCTTCCAAAGTCATCACATCCTCTGCATCCTTCCGTTACTGTTTCTCCAATTCCAAATTTTTTTTCTCAAGCTTTTTTACAAATTTAAATAATAAATGTTTTAGAAACAAACTCTTAAAATTTTTTCAAACCAACATTAACGTCAGCATGAGTTTAGTTGTCATCATTTCTCTCAATAAGTATTCTTTTCCTCCTCCCATCTCTTTATAAGAGCGAGGTTTTTGTGCTTTTGCCTCGGTCAGTTCTTTGTACAGCAGTTCCATTTTTTTCGACTTGATGTGTTTTATCAACACATCATCAGAGGTAGTTTCGTCATCTTTTTTTTGTATTTCTTTATCGCTCTTTGTTGTCTCGGTTGAATTTGAATGACAGCTCCTTACCCTGAACTCAAAATTAGCCACATTTGTGTTTCATTGCGGGAATCATCGTCATCTGCTTGATCGTCTTCTGGTGGCATATGCCATACAAAGTCTTTTTCAATTCGGTTGGTCGTAATCGATCAAAAATTATCTAAAATAATTTAAGACCATATTATTATTTAATTATATTGTTTCAGACATTTATGATAAATTATGAATATTTTATTTACCTTCTTCATATCGAACTTCTTGAAGGAGGCATCTATGTCTTTCGGCATATCTCTGAGATTCCACCTTGCACGTCTTGGTATGCTGCAACCTTCATAAACATGTGATGATGGTTGTATGACTTCGGTCCTTTCCAGAAACCAGTACTGAAAATTAAAAGAAAGAATTAACAATCATTATTTAATTTATTATATGTCAACCTACAAAACAGAGCGCCTGTGTATTAAATAAAGAGCGCCATAGCGCATGTGTAGAGAGCATCAGAGCGCTGTGTTTTAAATAGAGATCGACTATTTAATTGAGTCTTTTTCAGATAACAGTACTCATAATTAAAACAATTAAGCATGATTATTTAATTGATTATATGTTAATATACAATACAGAGCGCATATTAGAAACACATAGCGCCAAAAAGAATGACCGAAAGAAATCAGTTTGTATCGTCTGAAATATTTACAGGGATTAGCATTGTACATCCTGTCACTTTTTTCGGAATGGAACAGTTATCATCCAATGATCCAATCAATTTTTTGAAAAAGTGAGACGTCCATTTGTAATCACGCATTTTTTCCATGTCGGCACGAAATTACAGTAGTTCCAGTTCAACGAAGACTTGGACGTGCTCACAAACAATGTATTCAATATATAGAGCACCAGAAGTCGTGCTGTGTCTACGTAATCTGAAACTTCTATTTTTTGTGAAACTTCAATCAAAGCATCTTTGATTTTCCTTGTTGTCAATTCGCTCTGTACTCTGCTTTCCGTTTTCGATCCTTATAATGTTTGTTCAGGAATTCAAACTCATTTTTTATTTTCATCAACCCATCCTGATTCATGTCAATATTGTCAACTATTCCAAAAATCAGTTTCATGTCCATTTCATTGATCGTGAATATATGGTTGCCTAAGGTGAAGGATCTTTCCATTCTGTTGTAACCTGTCACAATCTGATGTATGCAAAGATCGCTTTTTCTTGAATTCCCAATCGTCACCCTTTTTTCAAGAATCGCCTTTATGATATTCCAAAAGGGGATCTTTATGAAATACAATTTGTGTTGATCCGTAACTGTCATTTCCTTTTTTGGACATTGAGAATTTTCACCAAGACTCCTAAATTACTCCTGTATTGTACTGTCATTGTTCCTGTTGCACATTTGATAATAATGTCAAGTTTACAAACAGAGCGTCTGTTAAATTCAGAGCGCCTGTTTAAAAATAAACATAACGTCTGTATAGTTTTAAACAGACTCTCTATTTAAAAATATACAGAACGTCTATTCATTTTCAAATAGAGCGCCTGTTTAATTTCAAACAAAGCGTCTGTTCATTTCCAAACAGAACGCCGATTAATTATTTAACGGTGTGAATTTATGTTTCAAACCCTAACAAATAGCAATATATCACACCCACATAAGATTTGATATTCTGTTCATGTTTTTAGGGTTTATAAATTTATTGTTATTTATAATCATACTTTTTCGAATCCAAAAAAAAAGTTAATTTGTTAAATGCATTGCATGCACTCAAAAATCTAAGAGAAAATGATTCGAACGAAACTCCATTCATGAAATCATTAATCAGAGCGTCCTTGGTAAGCTATTTCATCAAATCATCAAATTGATAGTTAAAATCATACCTTTTGAAATTATTGTCGCAACAAATTTGCAGAGCGCTTCACACTAAATTGAATTCGCAAAAAGTTCGTAGCAAATTATTGTCGAAATTGTCCGGTGAAATTTTTTCTATCGTGATTAGAAGATCAAAATTGACAGGTAGAATTTGAAATTTTTAGATAGATTCAATTCCTAGAGCATGTGAAGAACATGATGAGGCGGAATAGAGAGCGTCGTGGGTTTTGACAGGGGAAAGTTGTGCGTGTCGATTTTGGGCTCCAATTGTATGTTTTTGTAATCAAGATTCCGTTTTGTATTCGTTTGGTATTTGTTTCATCTTTTTGTAGTTTTAGGTAAAATTTTCAAAAAAATCTTTTTTTATTTCTATCTTTTGTTTTATATGATTACAATATTCAAATTTCTTTTATATAATTATTTTGTTTTGTAAATTAATTTTAATTTTCGTTACTGATTTTTTTGTTATTAATTTTGATTTTTTCAGTTTTGAATATTGATATCAAACCGTCCCTAAAAGTGGATTTTTTTTCTTCTAAAGTGACAATAATTACAACCAAGATAATCTCGTTAGGAATTTATTTTTTCTGCCGTGATTTTATCGCGGTGATTTCAAGCTTGAGGTATATGTTGTGAATCGAGCTGAATTTGTGGATGGTTTTGTGTTTCATGCTATATATGTGTGTGAAAAGTTGCGGCGGTTAAGCGATTTTATCGGTTGTGTTTCGTGTTATTTGGTGATGCTGATTGTGTGATTCTTGTGTTAATAAAAAAACTATTAGTAAAGAAAAATCTATGGCCAACAATTTCTATGCTTAGGTGTTGCTCAATATATCAATATATAATAAACTAAATATTCTTTATCTCAACATTCTCAAAAATATTCTTTATCTCAAGATCTTCATCATTGAACCAACACTCTTGAATGTATATGAGTATAGATTCAAATCCAACATTCGCTATCTATCTAACGTTCGTTGTCTGCACATCATACAGGTGGATGAGCGAAATTCGAATTCCAATAGAACATCGGCTTGTAGAAGATGCACATTATACCATGTTAATAAAATTGATGTTCGCTTATGTGGATCGGAATATTTAAACAATTATCATCAACTATCATGAAATTAATCATCGTAATTACGTCGAGATGGATTTTGACCATATATCGTAAACATGATATTACTCTTACTAATGTTACCAAAGTTATTTTGGCTTTTTTCTGCTTTAATTTGTTATCGAACTTCGAGTATATAATTATTAGGTCTTCCTCCACATATATAAATTAAAGCCTACCTAGGTGCTTGGCATATCCAGTTGGATGAAATGATTTGGATAAATAAACATTAAGAGGAGTATATCTATCCAAAAAATAAAAAAAATTTAAAAAAAATTAAGCGGAGTATATATCAGACTGAAGAATTAGGATAACATGTATTGTTGCACTATAGCCTGAGCATGTACAAAAGCTTGTATCCGAGGCCATGAAAATTTCTATAGAAAATAAAATAAAATAAGCACATTGATCATTTTACAAGATGATATAAAACTTTCTAAAAGTATATTTGCCGCTTGACTATATAGTATCGACAATATGTCAAAGAGTTGATTTCCAGGAGCTAGCCAGGAGGCGGTGTTGGAATCTCTTGCTGAAATTAGTCACATGAAATTATTTTAAACTCGATCTTAAAATGTATAATCTCGTTTACGAAATGAATCTGGCTCAGTTTAATTTGTTTAAGTAGTGTTCAAATCTCTCGTTGAGCTCTCATTGCTTCATAACAATTAATTAATGGCACACACAAGTCACAAGGTACGCGCATGAGATAACGTAGCTAGCTAGAATTAATTACCTCGGAGATGGAATAACTATAATTTCATTAAAATAAGTCACGTACGTTAGACATTTTTTCCTATAAATACACCGCAAGCTCGAATTCAAAACACAACATACAAGTAGTTCAAGAGAACGGATAGCCACTTTATAAACATAACGATTCGATTGATCAGCTCGATTGACCCAACACTTATCATGGCCGCTACCGCGGGTAATAACTATAAGTTGGCATGTGCAATGGGTGATCTTGTGCATGATGATGATCCACGGTTCTGATGCTAATCATCGTGTCTTTGATTGTGGAGCTATTTCCACGACCTATTATGAATGCCTTTACTACCTCATAGCTTTAAGCACAGATTCACCTACAGAACTATGCTGCGAAGCGATGAGGGTATTGGATTATGTGGCGAAAATAGATATTCGCTGAAGCTGCGAGTGTGCACCCTCTCTAAAAATCCCGATGCAAACCCCTCTCGTACTGAACAACTCCCTGAAGCTGCGAGATTTCTGACTTTCCCTACAAATTTAGCCCAAGCACTGATTGCTCCAAGTAAGTTCTTTTTCATATATGCGAAAAGTGTTTGCGCTTCGTACGTTCGTTAACAAGTCTGATGTTCATGAGTTGGTTAATTCTCATATATAATTTCGGTTTATGGTTATAGGTAGTCCGTACGATAGTTCATAACTTGTAGACTATAAACTTTGGGCTGAGACGTGAATTGAGTTAACGTCACTTGTTCTACGTTGTTTCAGGCTGGGATAAATGAAGCAATACAAAGTTCCTGCGTCATAAATCCGTCTCTATGGTTTACTAAATAAGCCACACTCATTGACATCTATGGATTGCTGCAAGACCGTTCGCTGGTCATTTCAATAAATGTTATGTAATCTATCGTTTCAATCTATTGTATTTCGGAGACCCTTCCGCACGACAAGTATATATTTGTCATGTTGGTAGTTCGAATAAATTATGTATTATGTGATCATGTGTATGATGTTGCCTTAATGACTTAACATGGGTCGATCTTGCATCCTTTTCCCTCAGTCACGCGTGCAACCCTTACGAGTTTATACGACAAGATGTATGTAATCTTACTCCTATTTTAACACTCAATTTTTTATTTTATTTTTATTTTTTATGATTTTCTGAGGGAAGTCAATGCTTGATCATATGAAAGTCACCACACTTTCTGTTTTCTGCTATTTTTCCGCTGCCAGTCGAATAACGAATATTGGGCTTGGACCGTAGCCCATGTCAGATTCCGGTCCATTTTCCCTTACCACGAGAAAAAAAGAGAGGAAAAAACTCAATTCAAGTTTCATAAAATACAACAATACATAACCGTTGAAAAACATAACTGCAGACGATCCAGCTCTTGCTTTGTGTGACTAAAATATTTCTTGAGTTGGTCTTTGGAAACAACATGTAATTTCCAAAAATGTGTCGAGTAGTGTCGACTGCAGTAAAATTTTCAACAATTCGGGAAAGTAAGAGTTTCGTTTCAAAGTCGAACTTGATGATAAATAGAAAAAAAATAAAAACGAAAGCTCCTCATGGTCCAACAGTGATAGATAGGTCACCTCACTCACCGGCCCAATTGGCCGATTGTTGGTCAATTTTTTGGAGCTTCAACGGAGCTAATTGAAGTGTCTGGAAATCGTACACTCCTAGCTTTGAGTCTAATCACCTTTTTAAAAAAAGGGCAAAATCTGATCTTGTCCACAAAACCACATGCAAGTTTAATTTACTCATGATTTAAAATGCAAGTACTGTATATCAATCTGATCACCGGCCTATTATGATTTGTTATTTTTTCCAGCAAGAAATGATTTCTTACATAGGTTAGCATAAGAAATTATTTAAAATGATTTGCATAAGTTTAATGATATTGAGTACCGGAACATATGTGATATTGACGTCGCAAATCTGAATCGTATCCTTTCCTCCATAAATTTCATTTGCATGAGGAGTGCAAAGATCGAAATAATTACGCACAACATTCGAAATCAAAACATATGTAAAAAAAATCAAATTTCAACCACTTGACCCAACATATATTGGTTATTTATTACTACCATAACGGGTGTTTTATTTCTCCCCTCCCCTTCCTGCAATCTCATGCTTTTGAGATGGTGACGTAAAATTCTGTTCCAACGATGACAAAATAATGCCCATCAAATATAGAGTTCTTAACTGTTTCAATGTCTGATCGAGGCTCTCAATAAATTGATTTCTTCGGTATTTATTTTTTTGGTGGGAAAGATGCACATTTGTGCCAAAATACGAGATGAATTAGTCCATTAATTTGACATCATTATGAAACAAATTGTCTATAATTGAAAAGATCTCTAATTATTGAGGTTTTGAGATCAAATTTTTGAGTTCTTAATAAATGATCAATGTGATTGCTCTTAGGACGCTGTTATTGAGATTTTAGATTTCAATTCACTTGAGTATTAGAAATCCAGTGACTTTTAAGATCTTGTGAAAATGCATGATTCTAGTGCATATGTCATCTCATTATGCTTTCATTTCCGCAAGTTGTCTATGGTGAAAATGCATTACATACTACTTCGATAGTGTAATGCTTCTGTGCGTATATTTCCTTCAACTTTTTCATATTTTTTTTAAAATTTATGGTCCCGTATTCAATTAACTTTTGATCACAGCGCCTATTACACGTAGAATATAGGTAGCACGCGGCGCTTGTTTGATTTTCTGGGGGATAGACGACAGATAATCTGCCTGTGTTTAGCGATGAGTGTGGATGAAGATTTGACCGATCAATCAAAGCTCTTGCCCTTTGAAGCAGGGAACTTGGCTGCCTTGCTAGTTAGGCCTTTCCACACATTTAGATTTGTTTCTATTTCTGAAACATATCGTTATATATATATTGGGTCATCCTAGATAGGTATATGTGTTGCTAACTCGACATAGAAGGTTGTATATGATTAGGGAAATTCAAAAAGGAAAACGGAAGGAACATTGAAATATTTATCAAAATGGAATTAGAAAAGGTATAAACATCCAAT
Source organism: Drosera spatulata (assembly GCA_035668315.1). NCBI lineage: Eukaryota > Viridiplantae > Streptophyta > Magnoliopsida > Caryophyllales > Droseraceae > Drosera > Drosera spatulata. The sequence continues at coordinate 19,666 of JAOVYX010017400.1, forward strand.
AATCTCTATTTGTTAGATGAACGTATATTAATAGGATCTTGTACCACTAGTTCAAATTTTTAATAAAGTTGATTCCTCGATAGGATATCATATCAGACCGTGACATGAGTTCACGAGTTCGATCTTTGATAGCAGTGAGCCTTCTATCATCTTCCTCATTTATTGAGGGAAATATTACATATACATTAATAGGATCTTCTATCATCAGATTAAATTATTGGTAGCGTTGATTTCTTGACATGGTATCAGAATAGCCCGTGACTTGAGGTCATGAGTTTGATTCTTATCATTAGTGAGCTTTCTATCATAAATTTATATTCACTTCCGATTTTTGATAGAGTTGATTTTACGACATCATTATAGAATCTATCAATTCGTATTACGAGCTTGTACGTTGGATTAGTTTATACGGAGATAGATGTAAAATATACTCACATGAATGGCGAAGGTACAGATTGTATTTTGTTAAACGTCTGACTTCAAATTAAGCACACCTAAATAAATTCTTCCTATATGTGGTGAGTTTTAAGTTGGCAAAATACCCAAATCTATTCCGTCAAGTTTTCTATTTCTCAATTCTATATTGTGAAATAAAAAGTCCCAATTGATCCCAAATTTATACTGTAAAATGAATTTCACTATAATTTTTATCTCCATCTATCATAAATCTCAATTCTATTCTATACAGTATTTGATATCCCAATGCCATTCTATGAAAATCTCAATTTTATATTGTAGCATGGATTTAACTAAATGACGCCTAAAAACAAGAATATAACTACTACGATGAATGCAAAATTTGGTTTTAAAACTTCCTTGTCTCATCCATGTAGTTAAATCTAATATGCATGATTTTATAGATGGTTTGATCATAATATCGATAATTTCAAGCCCTAAGGATGAATCTCTTGCAAATGCTGAAGTTGTAGTTTGAAAACCGACTTTTGATTTTCAGACATTATAGTTGTATTTTAGTTTTTAGATGTCATTAAGTTGTATTCATGTTACAATATAAAATTGAGATTTTCACAAAATAGAATTGAAACTTTTTAGTTTTTAGAGAATAAAAATGAGACTTTTTATTTTAGAATATAGAATTGAGGAATCGAAAATTTCATAGAATAACTTTGGGTATTTTTCTGTTTTAAGTTATAGCACATCATATCCATTTTAAGCCCCTAATCTAAACAACATCTAATCCGACATGGTTGAGGGGCTAGCTTTAGACCCAATTTTGTAGTTTGACGCGGAGGCGTTTGTTTCTCAAGTTTCAACTATAAATACACCTCCAACTTGGCCTTCAAATCACAACAAGCTTAAGTTCAATTACAATTGATATCTACTCCATTTCCAAACCAAGTGATTCAATCTTCTTCGAATTTTAACTCTTTACAGAGATTTTTCTTGAAAATCTAACTCTTAGAATGGCTAGCGCATCGAGTGTCATGGTTGAGGTTTCATGTGCTCTTGTAATCTGTATGATTGCATTTGCTCCAAACATGATCCATGTTGCTGATGCCGATATTAGCTGTCTGATGGTGGACTTCGAGCTCCGGGATTGTCTCGGCTTCGTGCAGGGTAAGAACCCTAAGCCGTTACCTCCATGCTGCATTGGCTTAAAAAAATTGATAAGCCAAGCAAATACAACAGCAGATCGACAAAAAGCTTGCACCTGCCTGAAGTCGGCCGCAAAAGCGTTTGGAGTTCAAGAAGCTAATGCAAAGGCACTACCGGAAATGTGTAACGTGACCACAACCTACACGATCGACCCCAATGTAGATTGCTCAAAGTAAGTATATGCTTGGTTGCTAGCGCACTAGCTAGCTTCGTCACCCCTCAACTCCCCTTGGACATTTTTATTCAACTACTTAGTAACCAGAGTTTTTTTTCTGTGTTATGTTGTTGCAGGATCAATTAAGCAAACTGGATTTACTTCTACAATATATTTGCCATCGTTGCAAACTAATTAAGGGTGTCCAATAAGGATGTATTCTAGATTACTTTGTCGCGCACTGAGGTTATGAGATTACTGAAAGACAACATACACGGAGCACTTTAGCTACTCCTCCTTGTCTAACTTGAATTATGTAACGTATTTATATGCCAAGAGGATTATATATATCATTCAAAGTATAAGTAGTATTATTCATGCGACGATTGAGCTCGCTTTGCATCAAACAATGAGTCTCTGTCTTCGATTACACTTCAACGCTAAAGTGACGGATCTAAGGAATTGAATTAAAGTTTGTACAACAACGGAGGAATCAAAAAGAACCAGCAACTGGCACACATTTGGCTGGGCTTTAAAACCTGGTCATAAGTTCTTATGTTCAATGTTATATGGTAAGTTGGAACTAGAAACAGAGCTTTGTAAGCCGAAACAGAACGTAAATTGTTAGTATGCAGGTGGCTGAGACGATTAACTAATGAAGCAACTTTTCCCTGTCAGTGATTACGAGATGTCCAAATTTTTCTCATCAACGTCAAAGAAGAAATCGCTTTCCAAAAAACGAGTTTACTATTTCTGAAAAAATCGCTTCCTCAGGAGTCGATTTCTCACCAACAAAAATCGCCTCCTGAGAGGATGATTTCTTGTCAATATATGAAGCTGTATTTATATTTTGGAAATATTTTTATGAAAATTAATATAGAACTTAGACAATAACACAAAAAAATTACAACTTGATTAAGAAATATGATGCAAGGTGAACGATCCAAAAATTTCAAGTTATTTAACACACATCTTAAAAAAAAAAAAAAACGGGATTCAAATGACACAAAAAATCGTCTCCTAACACAAGAAAAAATGGTTTCAAGTGATTTGCGATTATCGTTGGTTAGAAATCGCCTCCTCAGAAAGCGATTTCTTTAGAAAAGGTAAACTCGTTTTCAGAGAAAACGTTTCTTCTTTAACGTTATGAGAAAAAAATGGACGTAAAAAAACAATGATGCATTGATTACCTATTGGGGGAAAGTTAAAATCAGAATTACGTATGTGCTGTTATCTACTGTATTAGAGTTTCACTTCTAAAAACAATTGCTAATGATCGTGAACTATATATAGCTCTAGGTATATCAACATAAACAGCAAAAGTGAGCTAAATTTCATAAATATTGTTGTTATCAATAATATTCCCCTCAAGCTTTTTATTTTGGATAGTTTAAAAAAAAAAAACGCAATACGTCCATAATTAGGTAAGTTCTCAACCAATAGTGTAGTAAATCATTTCTTCGTTATTAGAATAGTGACCTGATTCATAAAAATATATATAAATGTTTTGATAAAAGAGAAAAAAGCACGTCATCCATCAAATTGCTAAGGACAGTAGGGATACACATGGGATGGGATGGTCCGGTATTAGACTATTTTTCATCTCGTCCCAACTAATTCGGTGCTTAGAAAACGAACGCCCCATTCCGTCTCGAATTTTTGGTACTGAGTCTTCGGTATGAGAATCCGGTATTTCGGTACCACCAATACCAAAACAAATACTTAAGAATAACAAAATTTTGGGTTTAGTGCTGAGAGCTTGTTCATGGACAACAAATAAAAGAAAAACATACTTAGAACATGCTCATTGATATTGTTGTTATGCCACAACAATTGTTGTAAATTGTTGGTGGTGAGAAATATGATCATGCAAATCCTAAAACAAAAGGGTGTTTGGAGGAGAATGAGAATAAGGAGTTATTTTTATTTTTGTTGATGTTAGTTTTCAGTTGTAGAAAATATTCAAGAGTGACGATGAATTGAGTATTTAAGTTTTTTTGAATTTTTATAAAGTGATGTATTAAAATTGATGTTGTAGTAAGAGCCGTTTTTTTATGTGAAAACAGTTCTTTATGAAGAGTCGGCTCTTATACTTTCAAATTTCAATTTTTCTTACTGTTTTTTAAGTGATCAAACAGAAATTAAACAATACAGAAAATATAAATGATATCAGATTTATAGTGCTTCGTTCCCAATTTAACCAAGGAGTTATATTCACTCTTCACACAACAATTGCATTATGTTAAATCAGTTTACAAATACACCCTTGTTTTCTTACGTACAGATCACACACTGCAAGACTTCACTTATAATTCCTAACTCTAGGACGCTTACAAGTTTGTTTATCCTACGTCTATCTTTAGACTAGAAAAAACTCAATTATAGACACACCCTAGTGATTATGCGACCTATATAAACCTAAGTTTAAGGTTTTCACGCAACACAACACTCCAAGAGTATGGTTGGACATACATCATGATAACAATATGACTCAATGAAACATACAACTGGATACTTTTTCAATCAGCGAAAGCTTGAGCACTAAAGGTTTGAATATACCTTAGATATTCACATAAAACATGAAATCCAAACCTTCAGAATCACCATATGTGAGTTGAAAGAGTCTCCTTTTTTAAAACACTCAAAACTCTTCTCTATAAAACTCTGTGTGATTTGCAGTACTCAAAAATCTTTTCCTATTTTCTTAAATAACACTAATTGAAGAAAGAGTGGAGAGGTGGAAGAACATGAAAAAACTGAATCAAATCTGATTAAAATCTTTTTCCCATGTTTTTTCTAGATTTTACAAATATCTCATAACAAAAAATGTCTAGTCAGCTATATCTTCACTTGAAACATTTTTCGTTTAAAAAGATATTTTTTCATAGCAATAAATCATTAAAATACCCGATAAATATCTTTTTAAAACGTGATCCAAAAAATTAGGGATTATAACGGAATCTGTTACTAAAATAAAATACGGTTCTTCGTAAGAATCGATTCTTGCAAAAATATTTTTTCCCTTTGATAATTCAATAGATCTTAAGTGCTCATTATCGACGGACTAAACAAGCATATCATATCAACGGATACTTTACAAGACACTACATAACTGATCTTCATTTTACATCCAGTAGCTCTCAATTTGATCTTAAGTTGTTTCATGAACACTTCAGGTTTTGACTCGATCCAAGATCTCCACTTCATTCATCAAGACTATGATCCAAAAATCTTTAATCATCTTCTTTCCAGAACCATATAATCATCGAGTTCATCATTTACTTGATTCAAGATTTCATGAAATCCATCACATTTCAAACATAAAGTTGTGCAGCTACACACATCAAAACTTAAAACAACATCTATATATATTTATTTATAATCATCAAAACATATGAGGTTCAACAGTTGCTGCTGGTGTGATTCATGCAACTGGTCTTTCCATTGCTTCTAATAAAAGTCCATGAAGAGAAAGAACATGTATCTTAAAACAATATGAATAACATAAATATATAAGTCCTTGTTTTGAATACATGTTCAACTTTAATATTAATGAGTGATCATATTATTTTCTTTGTTATATATAAATAATAAATAGATTGAAATGTAAAAAAAAAAAACACTTGGTCTGATATGGGAATAACCGATCCGGTTCCATGCGAATTTTTCGTATCGGGCCAATTTTTTCGGTTTTTATTTTGGTTGTTCCCGTACCGACCGGTACGAGGTCGGGATGGTCCAGTCCAGTGTCATCGAAAAAATTTTTGCTCACTCATAACGGACAATTTTAAACCACGTGTTGTTTTTTAATAATTGATTTTTAAGATTTTTTAATTTTAAATAGTTTTTTTTTAATTTGTGATGAATTTGATGCTTGCAATGTTTTATTGAATGTCGTTTGTAGCACTAACTCTAACCCCTTGATAAAATAAAAGATAAACTCATGGTACGAGTCAAAAAAAAAACAAAAAACCTATTCAGGAGCCGTGACAGAAACAAAATGAGAACATATTTGCCATCCAATCTGCAACCTTAATTGTTTTTTTTTTTGTGGATGTACATGATGTCAACTTCTCAATTTTCACCCAGTTGAGTTGATGGCATCGCCACACCCAAAACTCAATTGTTGCTGGGTGCTTCAAAGTTGAAATCCACACACTAAACATGAATTAGCCCAACAAATTGTGTGGGCTTTCAAGGGGCACACGTCCAATATTGGCAACATCATTTATGAATGTGCTAAGCTTTGACCCAATTTTTAGTCTTTAATCGATGGCATAACAGCAGTTTCATGTACCTTAACCTTGGCACTTTTTAAGGAAAGGGGTGTGACAAATATATTTCCATTTTAAACAAACTTCGATGATTGACATCAGAACAAATTTGAAAGACACAATTAAACCATCTGCAAGCTCATCTTGGTTAATTTTTCATGATAATTGTTCAAATCATATTGATGATATTTTGATGATAATAATATATGTTCGGTAAAAAAGAACAACAACAGAAGCTGCTCATGACAATCGTAATACACATCTCATTGTTTTTAAAATTTAAAAAAAAACATTAAAAAAAACAAAAACAAAATTTAATTTAAACTTGTTTTTGTCTGTTATTATTCATGAACAACTTCTGTTGTTGTTTTATTTTTTCGATATAGGTTTCATGAGCATATGCCTTGGGTGACGAACAAGAGTTTCTTCTCATGGTTGGAAGAATCATGACTTACCATTGTTTAATCTTTTTTTACACCCATTTTCCTTTGACTATAGTTATAAATTTCGAAATCACTTTTCATTTCTGTAGTTCATCTTAACACTAGTCTGAAAATGATAAAATTTATTCGGATTTGTATCACGAAACAATTGAAAAAGTATAGTGGTTGGGAAACAAACTGTGCCTAATTTCATTACCTTAACCATAAATAGAGTAAAACTGTTGGAGTTAACAATACCAACCCAAACACAAGATCAATTATAAACCCAAGTCCAAGATTCATAACTTAACCCTTAGATATTTTGTCTAGATTTTTATAAAGGTAGATTTTAAAATATTTTATAGAATGTTCTATGAGAATATCTATGAGAAGATTCCTATGATTATTCTTGAAGAACTCTAGAGAGTTTCTTCTAACCGTTGGATCGTTGTAATCCTTACCGTCCATTAGAGGAGGTGAGTAATATAAATAGGGATTATGTCATTATTGTAAGATAACCCACGACAAGTAAGAGTTTTCAAGATGTAAGAGTGAGTTGTGTCCACAAATTATTGTAGTGTTTTCATTGAGTCAAGAAGTTTAGAGGTGTGAGTGTTGTATCATTTTCATAATATCAATAAAGTGTCTTATTTTGGTCACTCTCTCATCCTCATAAACTCTACAAGTGGTATCAGAGACGAGGTTGCTAACTTGGTGTAAGATGATCGATCCGATTAGTTCGAGACTAAGGAGTCATGGCGGATCTATCGAACACAATCGGAGGCATGGAGAAACTCAATGGTAACAACTATAGTTATTGGAGTACATGCATTGAGTCCTATTTGCAAGGATTAGATCTCTGGGAGATTGTTAGTGGTAATGAGACCATACCACCCTCCACAGAGAATGCCGATGCATATAGGAAGTGGAAGATCAAAGCTGGGAAGGCTATGTATGTGCTCAAGAGAACCATTGAGAAGGAGTTGATTGAGCATATAGGTGAAGCACATACTCCAAAAAAGGTATGGGACACGTTCAAATCACTCTTCTCGCAGAAGCATGATGCCCGACTCCAACTCTTGGAGAATGAGTTGATGTCTATAAAATAAGAAGGTATGTCTATCAACCAATACTTCACTAAAATAAGAAATTTATGTCGGGACATATCTCAATTAGACCCAGGGTCCAAGATTAGTGAGTTTAGGATGAGAAGGATCATCATCCATAGACTGAGGCCAGAATACAATGTCTTCGTAACGGCGGTACAAGGCTGGCCTACTCCACCATCCATCTCGGATCTGAAGAGTTTATTGGCTAATCAAGAGACTCTAACTAAACAAATGACGGGTGTTTCTATAAAGAGGGAAGAGGAAGCACTCTTTAGTGAGAAACAGAGAAGTAACGTAAGGAGACATCAACAGAAGAGTACACTTTTAGGGGGAGTAAAGCAAACTCGAGATAAAGAAGAGCAGTCACAAAAAGACACGACAAGAAAAACTTTGCATGTTATAACTGTGGTAAGAAAGGCCACTTAGCACGAGACAGCTGGTTTAAGAAGAGAGACGTAGAAGGAAACATGGTGATCGCACCCACCATGATACCGCACGTGAGAAAGAATGGAATGTCTATGCATCCAACGTAACCACAGAGGAGGTTGCCCTTCTAACACACTTAAACCTAGAAGTGATAAGCTTTAATAAGGATAGGATCGTTGATTCAGCCTCCTCTAACCGTATGGGTAGGAATAAGAAGACGCCGTAAAAGATTACCAAGCTTAAAGGAAAAGAAAAGGAGGTGCGGTTGCAGAATACCTATCATGAGACAGGTAAGAAGTGAAATCTTGTCTCAGTATCCTAACTCACATCATGTGGAAACTATGTGGTGTTTGGATCACAAGGTGTAAAGGGGTATAAAAAATTAAAGGTATTGGAAACACCAGTAATGCAGGGACATAGATTGGAGTCAATCTACGTAACGCCCACTAAACCAACGCACGTAGATAAGACTCAAAAGAACGTGATCATAAATTTATGGAGTATGTGACCTGGACATGTGAGCTTCTGCAACAAGTCAAAGAGGAAGGTGCAAGAGAAATCAAATGAGCACAATGACAAAGGTTTGGATGGCGCTAACTCGCCAAAGTCATGAGAGTACCCCAAAGATCCTCGGAGAACAAGAGTGTATGAAAAGACACCAAGAAAGAAGCAGTCATCAGAAAAGACTCGATCGACACAAATACAAATTGAAGAACCAACATTGCACCTGCGAAGATCCTCTAGAGTTAAGAAAGTAAAGCCAAAGTTCACGAATGTTGCTCTCACGATAGAACAAGACGCAAAGGAGACTTCGAAAGATAAAATAGAAGGGGCATTACGTGAGAAAGTGCATATGAAGCCATGCCGTACGAAGAATCACAAAGCACACTGCTCCAATAAAGGTGTCGAGCAAAAGAAGTTCAAGGAACATGGTCAGCACTTGGATGAAAGCGAGAAGGGTTGGTGTTGGGGGGGGGGGGTGTTGGAGTTAACAACACCAACCCAAGCCCAAGATCAATTATAAGCCCAAGTCCAAGGTCCATAACTTAACCCTTAGATATTTTGTCTAGATTTTTATAAGTATAGGTTATAGAATATTTTCTAGAATGTTCTATGAGAATATATATGGGAAGATTCGTAGAATTATTCTTGGAGAACTCTAGAGAATTTCTCATAACCGTTGGATCGTTGTAATCCTCACCGTCCATTAGAGGAGGTGAGTAATATAAATAGGGGTTATGCCATTGTTGTAAGATAACCAAAGACAAATAAAAGTCTTCAAGTTGTAAGAGCGAGTTTTGTCCACAAAGTATTGTAGTGTTTTCATCAAGTCAAGAAGTTTAGAGGTGTGAGTGTTGTATCATTTCCACAATATCAATAAAATATCTTATTTTGATCATTCTCTCATCCTCATAAATTCTACAAAAAAAAAATCAAGGTTTCTGAACTTGTTACATGCGTATCTAGCAATGAAAAAGGAATCGTTAGATGTATAGGTTACGGCCGACCTATTTAGTTGTGTGCCGTCTAGTTTCCCAGTTGTTCATGTACGTTAAGGTGCAATGTGTATGTGGAGGATCTAATTAATTAATTAATATTGTGCGTCCGCTAATCCTAAGTCCTATGAATAGCTCGAGCCTGTATTAGTTGACCTTAATAACCAAAAAGGTTATTGAACTAATACGTACAAGAAATAAGTATGGTTAATTAGCTGTCACGAGGGATCGGGCTAAGCAAATAGGTTGGGCCCTTTCTCCATATGCATAAGAATGCAAGTGCAATGAATTAATTTCCAATAATAATCAACCGACTTATAAGTCCTTACTTGGAAAGGTTGTACATAAGATACAGAGTTGCTTTGATTATCGAACATAAAAAGAGCGTTTGCATGGTTTATATTAAAACTAAACATATATGGTCTCATAGATAATTATTACTCCATAGCTAAGGTGGTCGTCCGTTTGGCTTGCTCACAAACATTTTAACGATGAACTTCATCGTAAATTTGAAGTTATATTAATGAGTTGTCCAAATATCAGAACATACAATTAATCTTTGAATTTGAGTTTAGCATTTGGCATCCATGTGAAATCGAGGATCCTTTACATTAGAGGGGAAATTAAAAAAGAAAAAGGCAAAAAAGCAAAAGAAATTACGAAAGCAGAGAAAGTTGACTTCACTTGGACCACACATAGCATTACACGTGTATGGTTTGTTCTCTGTTTTCCACTATAAATACCTTGGACTCGTACTTGGAAAGATAACGTACAATTTCAATCTTGATATATACGATACTTACTTTCCCCTGTACTCATAATCGAGTTCTACAATCCTTACCCTGCAAAACATCCCTCGATCAATCAATGGCCATCGTATCGAATACTATGCTTACAACATCGCTATGTGCATTGCTCATATGGATCATGTTGTTATCCGATTCGCCGATGATCCATGCTAATTTCGATTGTACCAAGGTGTCCACGCCACTCGTGTCATGTGTTCCCTACCTCAGGGGCACCGCCTCGAGTCCCAACCCAACTTGCTGCAGCGGGTGCAAGTCATTGTTGAAAACAGAGGCTACCAAGGCTGATCGTCAAGCCGCCTGCTCCTGCTTGAAGACTCTGGCGAAGAAGGTAGGTGTCAAGGAAGGACCTGCGAAAGCCTTGCCCGGCAAATGTGGCTTCAGCTTTCCCTACGTCATTAGTCCCACCGTCGACTGCTCCAAGTAAGTATATGTATATGTATATTATACTGTATGCATGTGTCTTAACTGTTTTGATGTGCCTATTGTTAATTTGTTAGAAGACGTAAGAATTGGCACACAGACATGTGATGCTGTAAGACCTGTGTCCATCTCGACAAGGTTGTATGGAACTAATAAGTGTAATTGCTGTTGTGTGTCCTTGCAGAGTGAATTAGATAAAGCTGGATCGGGTTATGCGGAAGGTCGACATATCTATTCAAGATTATAAAGACGGTGGCCAATTACGATTGTTAAGAATAGATACAGATGTATCATTCTTATAACACGATAAATTTTTCAGATTTTAGACGGAGTACTTAAGCTAGTCTACTAGCTAGCATATTGTCTCCAAGTACTTTATATAATAAATTAAGAGTTCAGTGAAAAAACGGTGTTGACCGTTTATTATATCCAACGATGATGGTTCTGTTCGTTATCTATACCCACTGCCGCCTCTCCATGATCTCCCACTTCTAAAACGGTCCTTGGTAAAAGCTTTCCTATTTTGCGACTAAGAAAAGAGTTCGCAACAATTTTGCGACTAAAAATGAAGTATTTACGTCGCAAAGCTATAGATAACAGTGTTTTTCGACGATTCTTTCCATCAGTAAACAACAGGTTTCTTGTAGTACCTTCTTGTATAATCAAGAGACCGTTTGATAAAGTCACTCAAATTATAAAAATCAAAGTCATATCATAAATAGAAAAAGAAGCAAGGGAAGTTAAAAACATTTTACAGAATGAAGTTATCTTTTGTAAAAAGATTTTTGAATATTGCACTTAGATGAATTAAGAAACAAAAAATTAAAAATCATTTTTATTTGTTTTCTGTTTTTGCTTTTAATTTGTTTCATCAACTTAAAAAACTAAAATCAGTACAAAAAAACAAAATCCATATCGAACAGGTCTCAAATATTTATCTTATTTTTCTAGTTTTTATAATTAAATGTGATAATTCTCATGTGACACCATGAGTATATAAGAATTTTCATTCCCTCTAGATTATCATTTTTCTAAGAAATTTTTACATATAATCACACTACATCTTAGGAATTTATAAGAAAAACACCTCAAATCTTCATATTTATAAAAACATTATCCAAATCATATAAAATTTACATAATAACTGTTATCGTTAGTGAATCCATTGATTTTAATAATTTTTGATATTTTTTTTTCTTTTTTCTTATTTAATATCTTTATCTTTACACCCAAAATAACGATCATTATGATTTGAATGGTCGAATTAGAAAAATTTAATAAAACAACTAAGATTTAAGAGACAAAAAAGTTGAAAAAAAAAATGAATGTGAAAACAATAGGTTTTCATACAAAGAGTTGAAAAGCTAAATTGATGAATAAATTAGATAATTTTTTTTAAAAAAATCGTTCAAGATAACGATTTTACTAACGATAACATTTATTTTTAAAATATCATATGATTTGAGAAGTGTTTTTGAAAATATCATATGATTTGAATAGTGGTTTGAAAATTTTCACATGATTTAGATAATATTTTTATAAATATAAAGATTTAAGATGATAAATTCTTCAAATTTGGGATGATCATATGTAAAAATTCCCTTTAATAAATAAACAATCAAACTCAAATCCCCTCATCCCCTTCAACCCCACCCCTCTCCACCACGCTCGCTGCCTCCACCACTCTCGCCGCCTTCGTCGCCGCTCCATCACCATCCTCATCCTCATCCTCATCCTCGTCCTCATCGTCTTCTTCCTTTTAATCATCGTCGGATCTCGAGCTCTACAACAACCGTCACCAAATCTACAGCAGAGTCAAGCATCACCGAAATACGACCTCTGCTTCAGCGCCCCAACGGGTCGACGACTCTCCACGGGGAGCGGCGGCGCTTTTGGTTTTGACTCCCTTAGAAGAGAATAGAGGTTGACAGTGAATGTGAGTTTGAGAACGCAATTTCGAAAGAATGCGATCGCTTCGACTTTCACTCCAGGAGCTGAATTGATTCTGTTGAGTACTCATGGCTAGAGACTTGTTTGTCTTGTGTGGTACCGTTAGGAAACGAAGGAGTGATCTGTATGAGTGGAGTTGAATGGACTGAGAATGTGCAGAGATCTATGTTGATGATACGGTTGGAATTGTTTCGTCAAGTGTTTCAAGTTGGATAGTATGTTTTGGTTCGGGAGAATCTTATTATTAGTTCTGACAGAAATCCAACAGATGTACTAATAAACGTACAATTATATCTATATTACTCCCTTCCTTCGTTTCGAGAAAGATATTGATTTTGTACGTATATCGATGTAAAATTTGATACGCATATAATAACGATCAAACGTATTTTTTTTTATAAATTTATTGTAAAACAGCAATAGTGGTGTAAGTTATATAATTCAATTTAATATATATTACGGGACAATTAAACATTATTTGATATGAAAACGAAACTTATATTCAAACACAAAAAATAATCGATTTTGACCCAAATCCGAAGGAAACTTTATCAGAAGGTTCGATTATAATCTGAAATACGTTTGGCCTGATCTTGAACTCCGCAAGTACGTAGATAACCGTTACGCGGTTCGATCAAGATATTTGTATATTCTCTGATTTTTCCTAACTTGTTTTTGCAGAGCAAAAATATAGACAACACAAAAATGAAAGCCAAGACTATCTAATAGAGAAAATCTTCGAAAGTAAATACCATATCTAATGCGGGGGTGACGGGTGCTAACAGTTGATTCGACCTTTCTGCCACTTAACCAAGTTCCCGGGTCCAGTACTTTATCCGAAGATCAATCCTTATCCAATCCTTTCTAGTTGGAGATCAATTAGGTGGCGACTTCTCAAGCCGTATCATCCGACGGTACGCAATCCCTGTGCCTTATGATGGGAGGTAGGACACAAAATAATACGGAATAAATCGTCTCTTACTTGCGTTAACCTATTAGGAACCAAATCGAATAGAGCAGAAACGAAAAAGGATATAAAGATACGATTTTTAACGTGGAAAACCCCTCTATGTGAGAGGTGAAAAACCACGAGGTCGGAACCCACCACAAAGCTCCACTATCAATGAAATAAGTGGTACACAAAGTTCTCTCTAGATCACACCAGAGATAATAGCGATCGCAAGTAAAACAGCCCAAACCAACAAAGCAATAACGATAAAGCTGTCGTAATTCTACTGTCATCTCAGTCTATACAGCTTCAAACGATGCACCGTTAATTTTTGATCGAAGATCGATGTGTCAAGAACATGCTCACCAAATTTCACGAAGACCCGACAACGTTTGGACCTCCAAACAGCCTGTCGAACTTGACTGTGCAGTGCAAGAATTTAACCCAAATTGTCGACGAAATCTTCAACGCTCACTGACTTGTTGAAGCCGAATTGTTCTAACTTGAGATTCTTGTTGCTAGGAGAGTAGTTGATGCTGCTGATTCCAAACCGTGCCCTAATTTTCTCACACACGTATCAATCTAGATCTTTCCCTCAAAATAATAACATATATATATTAACCCAAAATAATCAGGATCCTTTCACATAATAAATTATATGTGCTTTTCTCGTTGGGCTTTCTCCACAAGAAGAGAACCTAACACAACACCTTAAACTCAAACTACGAAAACCAACGTTCATAGTAGGCGTACCTGTTTTTTGCCAGGGCAATGGAGTTTGAGATATAAGTTCTCCATATTTTGAGAAAATATAGTGCACATCATTGGTTAATTTTATAATTGTTAGAGACGGATTCCGTAACAAAACTGATTTTAGTTAAATTAAAATACGTTTTTAAGGTTTATACAAGCATGTTTATCATATAGAATTAATCAATATAAGATTCTTACCTCAAAACACATAAATTCACTACGAAAAGAAAACACTTATATATATATTTTGTTGAAATTATAAGTAGATGATTTTTTCACTGTGGACCTCTATTTCTAGAGATTTATAGAGTTAGAGTCTTGAAATCTTGCATTGTTGTAATATATCCCTCAAAATCGTCGAGACTCTCAAAAAAATCTATTGAAACTTATCTTTTTGGAGTTTGAGGTGGATGAACCAATGTGAATGCTCGAGTTTGAGTCTTGAAATTTTACATTGTTGGGATGCTCTATGTGCTAAAAGTTAAGCCTCGGATAGATAAGTTTAATGAGCTTTGTGAAATATATATTAATAGGATCTTTTATAATCAGTTCGGATTTTTGATAGAGTTGATTCCTCAACATCGTACTGAACAGGTCATGACAGATCGTGGTTTATTTATGTAAACCTTATGTATAACACTTGGTATGGGTTGAGACAGTACTATTTATACTTTATGTTCCAATGGACCTTCATGTGAGAATGAATATTAAATATACATTAATAAAATCTTCTATTATCAATTCGAATTTTTAGTTAAGTTGATTCCTCAACAAGTTTTTCTGATTTTTGAGTGGTAGAATGGTAAACCATTGGCAACCAATTTTGTGGTGATTGTCTCTATTCTCAAGAGTTCCTTTTGTTTTTTTTTTTTTTTTTTTTTTTTTTAATTATTATATTTTCAGAGTTTGTCAAGGATTTTGAGAGATCTAGGTTGGAATAATGGGTACCCATTGCTGATGCTAGCAACATCAGAATCTCAAAACTCCACAAACATCAGATTGAAAAAAATCACGCCTTGCTAGTAACATGTTCTCACATGACAACAAGGAGGACGGTATCTGGTTCACCCACTAGCTGCCAATCATGCTCCTAATTTCCCCCCTTGCCTTTTACGAATGATGTCATCTCGGTGGAGAAATTTGGTCGCGTGTGGCCTTCATCCACCGCCAAACCCTCATCAGAAAACGCAATTTCAGCTAAGAAACCCTATTCCACTGTTATCCTTGCACTGCTTATGTTCTCATTTGCCATTGGCCTCTGTGATGGTGTGATCTGTCCACACGTTGTTAGCCGTTGATCTGCGATGGTATTGAGCGTTTCTGGTATTCAACGACTCCCTTATTAATGTGAGGATAGCTGGCCCAACCAACCTTTTAGCTCTAATTAATCATTATTTATTCCGTCTTATTCAAATTATAACGATTTAATTCAATATAATAATTTATATATACGTTGAATTAATAAAAAAGGATTAAAATTTAAGAAAAAAAAATAATGATGGATGAACTAATATTATATAAAATAAAAATATTTTAATATTTTTTTATATAAAAAAATTATATAATTTGAATAAGATATCAAGAAAATTATTATAATTTGAGATATCCAACACTGCTATAGTTTTGAGTTCACTTTAATCGTAGAACTTTTAACAGTGTACCACTGCCTCCGGATTGGATGATTGCTCATAGACAGAGGACATCTAGCTAACCATATGTACATTCACACATTTAAAGCATATATAAAGAATATGCTCTTGCCTCATCGTAAAATTTATTCATTATTTAAAACATCCACTATGATTCATTGCTTGGAAATCCAATAAACATGACGTGAAGAGCTCATTTGTAGAGACTAAATGATTTAAAAGGTTTGAATTCCTCAATGTGCATTATAGGAACAAATCGGTTGTGCGAGAAAAAGAAAAAGGGAAAATTTTTGCAGAGAGGAGCAATACAGAAAGAAGGGTAGTGGATTGAGTCTCTCAATGACTTACTCAAACAGTAGAGTTTGAATTGGAGCTTTCAAAGATTAAGAGGATTTTTTTGAACATCATTGTTTTGGCAATTGCTCTCAATAACAGGAGCCTTAATTGCAGGGATAAAAACTCTTTAAAGCATACCATTGTGGATGGTCAAATAACAACTCATAATCTTTTCAGTTTTTAACAAAGTATTGTACTTTTGAATTGTAATTTTTACATAAACGATATCAAGGACATTGATTCCATATGGAAAGTTCCGATCAATCCACTATATTCTGGTTTAAGTGCACAAACCATCTCTGGCTTCTGTTCTTTTCTTTTCATTAAATCTCTGGCTTGCGTTATGCCAAGAACCTATTGTCAGATCTAACGATTAATTATTCAAATTAAATGTGTTTTTCTAAGATGTTCATAGGAATGACAATTAACGTAAAAAATTATGAAGTCTCGTATAAGTTTTTGACTTTTAGTGGTAGTAGTTAGCTCACCCTATACCCAACTGGGATGAGCCGAAACAAATGAGCCGGGCTAGCTAAGTAGCCACGCCCAAGGCTATAATGCTCTGTTTTGGTCCTTATAAATACAAGAGGAAACACAAACAATTGACAAACCAATCTCATCCAACAACATCGTAACACATAAACTTATCGATTCTATCGATCAAAAGAAATAACAATGGCCGTTGGCTCATCAATCGTCTTTAAGCTGGTTGCCGTAATGGTTGTGTACATGGTGGTTGCAGCCCCATATGTGGCAGGGATCGCTTGTAACCAAGTTGAAGCAGAGCTTCTCCCATGCGTCCCGTACCTAAGCGATAAAGCCAAAACCCCGGACGATAAGTGTTGTGCAGGAGTCAAGTCTTTAAACAAGGATGCCACGACCACAGGCTCACGCAAAGGAGTCTGTGAATGTTTACAGAGCCTTCTAAAAAAGTACACGGTAGTGAAAGATAAAAACGCCGAGGACCTTGCTGGCAAGTGTAAGGTTGATCTTCCTTATAAAGTCAGCAGAAGTACTGACTGCAGCAAGTACGTATGATCTCATATATCCATGCCTAGATACAATCCGTTCCTTATTTTGCATGTGGATCACGGTCATCAATCCATTTTAAACCAGATGAAAAATAAACTAACCGAGTTAACAAAAAACGATCATCATATAAATTTAACGATTAGCTAAAAACAGCTTTAATCAAGAAGGATTGATTTCGGTTGTTATGTACGAACGATTATTTTGAACTTACGGATTTTGTATGCATCTTGCAGGATCCACTAGGTGTCCACCTTGGAGAGTTACTACAAGTTGGCATGGATTGAAGACGATTTTACGTATACGTTAAATAAAGGAGTTCATTGATGTTCTCTAGCTAGCTTTTACATTGAAAATTATGGAAGAAGACTCCGTGTTCGAGGTCAAATTTAATGTAACTCTAAATTTTTACTGTGAAAATATATAGTACTGTTTGATGCAGTTTAAACCATCTTTGTATTCGAATTCCTTGAACACTTCTATTTCTATATATGATTCGCAAAATATAGACATGTATCTTGAAATCAAAATAACCTTAGCTGGAAGGGTATGATATAACGGGAAACAGGGGCTGCTTTTAACTGGATGTTATAAGCAGATTAACTTATTTAGGAAATGCACAAAATGTATGCATTAAGACCAAACATGCTAGTACATAATTTAATTGAATTAAGAATATTGTATAAACAACATTCCAGCACTATGCTTTCCCCAGTATCATACTGATGCGAAAGTAATAGTACAACTATATGGCCATGATCGTTATTTCAAGATAGAATAAAACTAGTTTGCTCATTCATAAAGTAATGCATGGAGACCAAAAGAAGACAATCATAATTCAGTATACACTTATGCTAAAATTAGAAAATTTGGCATCTGTCTGTTTATTATGCTTATCGTTCAATTGATTCATCTATAGGCAACCCTTAAGTACAATGATATACATGTACAAACAAATCGATCGAGTTCTTATTTTTTCTTCTTCTCCAATAGTTAACATTACAAGAAGTGCCAAGCGGCAAAGATCAATCCTTAGCAATAAACAGCTGAAAAACACCAGACAAACTTTTCACAACTCCATCACGTAGAAATAGAACTTCCTTTGCAACACAATTGATTAGGAATCTTGAATTAGCAAGATTGCAACACCAGCAGAAGCAAACGACATCCAGTAATAGCTCTCTAGCAGGACACTGTATTACTCCCATCGAAACAAACTTTACAAGATGCAACAGCAAGCCAATACTCACCAGCTGAAATCTATGGGGCTAGACCCCAGTAAGATTTATCTTAAGATAAATTTTTAAGATTTAACTTAAAATTTTTAGAGATTTTATTCGTGACATTGTAATCTTTAAATAGGTATTTTAGTGAGTTTTTATAATAATTATTTATTTTTCTAAAAAAAATTTACATTCTGCGACGGATTCCGTCGCAAAATATAATTAAAGTAAAATCTTTATACTTATATCTGCGACGGAATTCGTCGCAAAACTAATGAAATTTATTCTAAATAACGTTTACGTATGCGACAGATTCCGTCGCAACTTGTAATTCCATATACGATGAATTCCGTCGTAATAAAACATAATTATTTAATTATATTAAGAATTTAATTTAATGATAGTTTAATTATTATTTCGACGGATTCCGTCGCAAAATAAAATAAATTTTAAAAAATTTGTTTTGTACGGAAAAAGTCAATCCGTCGTTATATATATCTTTGTTTGTGATGGATCCGTCGCAAGTTATTGGTTTGACAACGCTATTGAATGCGACGGAATATGCCATCGTAAATTCCGTCGCTTATAATTTCTGCGACGGTATTTTCCCTCTTTACAACGAATGAATTACGTCGTAAAGTGATGCAGTTTTTGTAGTGCTTCATCTATCTTCATATAAGCGTTATATTAATCGTTGTTAAATTAAATCAGACTAATTAGTTGGTCCAATTGAGTGAGATTATGTGCTCTTTATTTAGTGGGATATGAGGCTGAGTGTGCGTAAGGTAAATGTTTGTTGGCTCCTGATAAGAGGGTTAATAATTGCTATACTATAAATATACAGCAAATAGGTCATCTTTTTTAACCCTAATTACGCTATTAAGCGATGACTCATCTACACCAACCGTCGAGGATATTAGTATAAACAAATCCAATTAGAGGATCGTCATAGATAGATCTAGAATACCAAATAGAGAATGAAGACAATCCTACACGTATCTTGATCGTCATGATACGCAATGAAAAATACTTACGATGAATATGCGATTGAATTGATTAGATTTGTAAAACTTGATCACCAAACAAAAGACGTTAACAGGCTCCATTTTTCTAATGTCCCTGACGGGTGGTGTAAATGAGCTACTATGTATAGCACAGTTAGGGTTAGGAAAGGTGACCTAGTTGATTATATGTATAGTGTAGCGATTATTGGGTCTACTCATCACGGACCAATAAATATCTATCAAGCCCGTACTAATCGACTCCATATTAGATTAAATAAGAACCCATCGTCTTATTCTATTAGACCAACTAATTAATCCGATTTAACATGATGATAATTAATATAATCCACCTATGGAGATTTATATATTAAATCTAACAATTATGAAAGTGGGACCTATTAATCTTGTTTGTTCGTGATCAAGTTTTAGAGATCTCATCACTTCAATTGCTTATTTATAATGATTAATTTCCGTCACGTTTCATGACAATCAAGATACATGTATGGTTATTTTCAATATCTTTGATATTTTAAATGTATCTATGACGATCACGTTGCTGTTGGGATTAAGGACGATAATCAGCTGAATAATGAACAAATTTGCATAACGAAATCAATCAAAGAATTGATTCTCATAACAGAATCAATTTGTCGTCAAGAACCGACTCTCTGAACAGAAGTTCCAACACCAAAGATCGGAATGAACGAGATCAAGAAACAACAACATCAACCACCACTAAGCACGAATATGCAATAGAATATCAAAGAATAAAAGAACACCACGAATATATGTCACGACCAAGATTCCACTATCACCTAATCGAGAAAGAATCCAATTGAAGAGAATAAAATCATAAATCACCATCCTGCTACTCTTCTCCTACCCGTGTCTCCATCTCTCATTTTTCTTGATCGTCAAAATAATAGGTCTCA
Organism: Drosera spatulata; assembly: GCA_035668315.1. Lineage (NCBI taxonomy): Eukaryota > Viridiplantae > Streptophyta > Magnoliopsida > Caryophyllales > Droseraceae > Drosera > Drosera spatulata. The sequence continues at coordinate 40,218 of JAOVYX010017400.1, forward strand.
AATCACCTCTTGAGTTCTCCTCTCAGATACATCAAAACGTATATATATATAGCTTTCTCCGTAAGATTTAGTTTACAAAGATTAACTAAAAAGATATAAAGATTTCCCTAGATATTAAATTATCTAACACAATTAAAAAAAAATTTAATACCTTCTGAGACAAAAATTTTTCATATCTTTCTATTGGAAAAGAATATATCTTCTCATACTTTAGCTGAATCATCAACGGTTGTTTGGATTCGTCTACATGTGATATCAGAATAGAAATAAATGAGATTTAGAATCGATAAAGTTTTGATCTTGAACCGATAGGAAGCAGAACATAAATAATGTCAATGGATTGTGTTTCTGTTTATGCGTACATGGTTTATCGTTTTGGGTTTTTTAAATTACGGCTACTAAATCTCAAATTGAAGATGCTGGTGCCAAAACAACCATAAAATTGCATGTGAATCTACACCAACTACAGATCGAATATGGCCGATTTAGTGGATATGGGGGACAGTCATATTCAAACCAGGTCGCTCAGCTGGATTCCCGAAGGTGCAAGATATGGCCATTTCAACCTATATGATCCTGGTCATATACAAACCAGTTTCTTCTTTTTTTTCTTTTATGTTTGATCGCTAGACCTTACCCGAATCCTTTCCCTTTGCTCCGTTGAAGTCCGAAACTCGTTTTTCCGCTTCCAAAACTATCCAATGCCTAGCCAAAATGCATCAATAAGAAATAAGGATTTGGCTCAATTAATTAGTGTTATAGCTGACAAGACTTTTATCATGTTTTGGACCATGGATATTATGGTTGGGCGAAGTATTGAAAGTCACGTTCAGTTGGACCAAACAATTCACTCAAATATTTCTTGAAAAATATAAATTTAAAGGTCCATTAAGGTTATGTCCTTGTGTTTGAACCAATTAATACATCAGTTAAATATCCGAAACATACAATTTTGATGATTGGACGACTCGTCCTTTAGCAGGTGACCATTGGGTCTTGGGTCACATATGGATCAGACTAACCATAAAGAAAATAAGCATCCTGTTTTTGGGTTGAACTTTATGAGTTATACGGACAATCCAATATATACTAATTATTTGAGTTGTTTCATTTGTCACTAGACGAGATTGTCTAGATCCAAATTTGGATGACGTATTAAGCTATAAAGGTCATTGAAACATGAACATGAAATATTAGCATATTTAAATATATAACGCCCCGAAATTTTCTCCAACTTAGCTGACGCGTGATGTCACTATCACTACAGTCCATAGCAAGGTAATTTTTAAGATAGGATCTACGATAAGAACGTACTAGGAAGTCATGACTAACTAATGTATAACATAAACCTCACCATTGATAACAGATACCAAATATCAAACATTACAAACTAGAGAATTTTTAACACAGGAAATTTTAATATATTAAATCCCGTGACAGAAAACCGTACAAGATATTCATTATTACAGACATTTAGTATTTGATCAAATAACTAAATATTACAACACATATCGTTATTTTCGCGGGGACACCACCATCATTGTACGCCTATCCGGAGGCCTCGTCATCATCAACTGAACCTATTAAAAGAAAGACACAAGAAAAGAGAAATTCGTGAGCGAGAGTGACACTCAGTAGTTCTCGGGTACTGCCAACGATGTGACTATACGTGCTAGGACCCTAGCACCTTCATGGCTATCACTCTGACAATATATTAAAACCTCATTATTATTAACACCAATTCTAACTTTCGGTTCTTTTACGTCGAATCGTCCTGTTTATCCATTCACATGTTTACCTTCCATTATTTACGTTTTTTACTTCAATATACCGATTTAAAATGTGTGATTTCGTTAGAATGGTAACTTAGTTCACGAACAAGTGGAGATTCCTACCACTTTCAGTCTAGGACCACATCAACATATCGTTGATTGACTCCCTACAAGTAACTGTCCAGTACCCGAGTTTCAAGGGGTGGCTAAACCCTGTCGCAATCTTGGATCCCTGCAAATTGTAGCCCAGCAACCCCTATCGGCAACCCTGTAAGCGACTGCCCAGCATCCGAATTATCAATGTTAGCCCCAACGTCCTGTCGCAATCTCAGGTCCCTGCAAGTTAGTGCCCAATGCCTCGACGATCATAACACATACACGTAAGGGGGAATGCTAATCTTTCCTCCCTTATTAGTACTAACCTTCCCAAAAGGCTCGACTTCCTTATTAGAATTAAAAACATATTCGGCCATTTCATCACTAATATATATTTTGTTTAACCATTTGATAAGTCCTTACGCGTCATTTATACTATTATTTGTAATCTCAAACGTTACAATGATAGGTCATTATTAGTGTGATTCGCTATTTATCTTCATAATTAACATTATACATAAGTAATTCCGCTGGTTCGTACACTTTCATTTATCAATAATTCACAATTTCGTTATTATTATACGGCATGTTTATCTCTAATTTACACTCGTAACGTAACTGTTTTATGGATCATTAAAACAGGAATCACTACTAACCACACCTTCGTCAGTACACTATCATTATCCCCTAATTCTTCGTAACCTGCGGGTGATCGTTTTACGACAAACACCAATTCATATCACACATCACCGATCTGCAACAAACAATAATTTATTGCATACACAGTCTCAGTACACGGCCAAGGGAGTTAGAGAGGGGAAGGGGGGGTTGGGTTACCTGAGGTGGAGGAGGAAAAAAAAAAAGGAAGTCGTCAACAGCGAGACGGCGAAACTGCTGACTGGAGAGGGGGAAAACGGGACGGTGGCTGATGGCTGTGGGGGAGAGGGGACAGTGAAGAAAGGAAGGGTGAGGAGGAAGGGAGGCGTTGGCGGCGGGTAGACTGACGACGACAGCTAGGCGACGATGTGGGCTGGCGACAGTGGCTGTGGTGATTGGCTGGGGAGTAGGGGACGACAGTGGAGTAGAGGGGAGGGGAAAAAGAGAGGGAGAGAAGGGAAGGAGGAGGGCGGCGGCGGCGATGATGGCTGTGGGAACGGTTGGTTGCAGAGAGAGGGAGAGAGAAAGGGGAGAAGAGGAGGGGAAGAGGGGAACCGGCGACGATGGAGTGACGACTGACGATGGCGACGACAACGGCTTGATGGCACGGTATTGGCTACGGGGGTGTGGGCTGCTGGGGTGAAGGTGGAGATGAAAATAGGGAGATTAGAAGGGAAGTTGAGGTTGGAGATAGGGATTGAGGAAAAGGGATAAGGCTAAGTGACGGATTTTGGTTGGTCGAATTAAGATAATTTAAGATTTTGTTATCTTTTAGAATTATGTTTGGTATAATTGTTTTCACTGATTGTCGAAACGAATATATCGAAATTCTTTAAATTTATTTGCAAGTTTATTTTTCTATTTAGAATGTAGTTCTGAGAACTAAATTTTGGGCCCTAACGCGTGATTGCATGTCAAGTTGTATATTTTTTTTTATCTCGTGTTCGTCTCAATATTAATTGTTTAAAGATAATTAAAGTGCCTATATTTTTGGGTTATTACAAAATAAACGATATGATTAACATGTGGGGTTTAGGGTTTAGGGTTTGGGGGTTTAGGGTTTAGGATTTAAGGTTTAGGGTTTAATACTTGATATGCCCCATCAAGTACTCTCTATTAAAGCATAATCCGATTATGTGAGTACTATATATATAATGTCTATCTTGGAGATTATTTCGGTTTCTTGATTGAGATGTAATCCTCAAAGCGACCTTCTTATTTATAATCTTGAACTTGTTTCATAAGGTTATAGGATGTCTCTTGTTTAATGCTTTGTAAAGATCTGAAAAATATGAGATAATTTATTTTCTCAAAAAATAATAAAAATAGTATATTATTGAACGTCATAATTTATACAACGGGGTTATAAATTTCGTTTGTCAAAATCATAACAAAAATATGGTAAGGATCCAAAATATTTCGTAAAATTTAGTTTCACGATAATTAATATGAATAGTAAATAATCATATGTTATAATTTATTTTGCGAGGTCAAAAGGCTTATTTGACAATATAATAAAAAAATACAAAATGTGAATGAAATACAATGATAATATGCAAATACGACGAAATGCGATCTTAATACGAAAATACCATATTTATACAAAACTGACCAAAACCTAAGATTTGATGTTAGATGTAGCTTATGTATTAAAGGTGTTCTGATCTTAGAAAGAGATTTAAATTTCGTTGCAAAAGTGATATTTTGGGTTATGATTAAGTGCATCAAAAGTTTCTAAACTAATGATGTATAAGTGAATTTAGCTCAATTCTTATGACTGAGCGAGGAAGTAAAGTTTTTGTCTAGTTGAGGCGTTAGGTCTAGCGGCAGTGACGTTATATGTAACATTATTAAGTAATGAAAAGTCGGAGTATTACAAATTGATGTCAGAGCCAATGGTTTAGGACATGAATTAAGTTGAATCATTTGGAAATAAGTTAAGGCACAATACAAATACATGGAATATAAGGTGAGTATGATATCATGAGTTATATTAAATTGAACTCATAGGTTGTTTTCTTAATTGGAATTAAAATAGTACTAAGGATAGAACTTAATGGTAATGAGAAGATATTTTTATAATGGCATAGAATTACAATATGCATTGAGTACAGTACGAGAGGAATGAGCGAACTAAGTTGAGTAAATATATGAGATTTTCTCTCTGAGACGAGTTACAACTTGATCATGAAGGATGAGAAGAGAAATACATGATTTGATATATGTGAGAAATCTTGCTAAAGTATAAGAAGTTAATACACTTGATCTTGGAGGGTTAAATTATATATGTGATCTTCTTTGCCGTCAAAGGAGTAGCAAGACCTGCTTAGTGAGAAAAGGTGCTAGTATGGCTAGACATAGATGTTTTCAGCATGATGTGACACATAAATGTGATTTCATAAGTGAAATATGAGGAAAATATATAGTAACGTGAACTATGGTTGTAATAACCTAAAAATATAGGCGCGTAATTTTTTTAATCATTAATAAGTAATATTAAGATGAATATAGATAAAAACATACAGTCACATGTTAAGGCTAAAAAAGTAATTCTCAAAACTATATTCTAAATAGAAATATGAACTCATTGTAAAATTCTGAGAATTTCGGTATATTTACTTCGACGATTAACGAAAATAATTTTACCAAATATATTTCAAAAGGATAACGAAATCCCAAACTAACCTAATTTGATCAACCACGGGATGACACGTGGCATCCCTTATCCTTCCCCTTATCTTTCCCCTTTTCCTTCCCGATTTCCCCTCTTCCCCAACCGGCCTCCCTCTCTCCTCCTGTCCCTCCATTTCTCTGCCCCGCCAGCCACTAAAACCCCGCCCACAGCCGGTCAACTTTCCACCCTCCTCTTCCCTTCCTCCTCTCTCCCCTTACCCGTCACCAGCTCGATAACCCCGCCCAGCCAGCCACCACCAAACTGCATCCGACGCCAGGATGCCGCCATCGCTAATTACCTCGCAGCAGCGCCCCGATGCCGCCCCAACAGCCTCCGGCTAGCCCACAGCCACACCGCCTTTACCGCCACCATCCGCCGCCACTAAAACCCCGCTTAGACAACCTCTGACACTAGTCAACCAGCGCAGGAGCTGCTCCCTTCCGCCTCCCTGCTCTGAACCGCGCCACTGCCAGCCCAACCGCCACAGCCAGTCGCCATCGTCGTCAACCTACCGTTTCGCTTCTGTTTCCCTTCACGCGTGAGGTAACCCAACCCCTCGTAATATCCCTGAAGAATTGTGTGATTATTGTTCATGAATTGTGGAATTGATCCATGAAATGATTTCATTTGGGACTGTATTGAAACGATGATCCGCGGGTTGCGGTGAGTTTGGGAGATGATGGTGAGGAAAGGGAGTAAGTATTGTTTAATTACCACCCTCGTGTAATGATTATGCGGTAATACGATACGAACGGAATTAAAATGTAACATGCATATATCATAATAAATCATCGATGAATACGAGAATATAAATTAATGGAGAAGTTTAATTGAGACGCTAACTAGAATGGAAAAACAAATGAATAAAAAGACAACGAATAAAATTAATATGTTCTCACAATTTTAGTAATCGTGAAATGAATAAATTATATAGTTATCGCTTAAGAATCTACTAAATCGTAAGCTTATAAATTACATAAAATGGTATATGTTGCAACTATTTAAGAACGTTGAGCCTCGTGCGATGATGGTATCGGGACGAAGGAGAGATTCGCTTTCCGTATACGAATTTAGTATTATCGTCGAGGCACTGGACACTGATTTGCAGGAACTCGAGGTTGTATAGGGTCATGGCTAACCCTGGCGACTTACATGCTAGATAGTGCTTGCAGGTATGCACTAGGGGTTGCTGGACAAATGTTTGTAGGGACCCGAGGTCGCGGTAGGGTTTTGCCACCCATGGCAACTCGGTGCTGGACAGTTACTTGCAGGGAGCGAATTGACGATGCGTTGATGTGGTACAGGAAAGATTAGCTTTCCATTAGACGGATGTGGTAATGTCGTCGAGGCACTGGACACTAGTTTGCAGGAACTCGAGGTTGCGCAGGGACATGGGCTCACCCTGTCGATTTAGATGCTGGATAGTGCTTGTAGGTATGCCACTAGGAGTTGCTGGATAAATGTTTGCAGGGACTCGAGGTTACGGCATGACTTAGTTCCCCCCGGCAACACGGGTGCTGGACAGTTGCTTGTAGGGAGCCAATGATATGGTCTCATGTTGAAAGTGGAAGGAATCTCCACTTGCTAATGTATCATCTATTTTTTTCTCGAGCATGCTTGTTGACCTAATCTTCTGATGGTCGAGAGCGAAAATAATAAACTCAAAAGCGTAAAGGAATTGATAAAATGATTAGATGTAAAAGAGGCCGAAAGGAAAAAACTGTGACAATAATAACAATGGGATTTTAATATACTATCAAGCGACAGCTATGCATGTGCTAAGGTCTTAGCATGTGTAGTCATGTCGTTGGCAGTACCCGGGGTCTACTGAGCGAATCCTTGGTCACGGGTTTGCTTCCTGTTTTTGTTTTGTTTTCCTCTATTACTTGGTACTGGTGGAGATGGTGAGGCTTCAGAGTAGACATTGGCTAAAGATAGATCTTTCCTGTTCTCGTAATAAGAACCTTGTTTTGTAATATTTGGACCCTAAGGTCAAACAATGAAGAACTGTAATAATTGACTTCTCGTACTTTCTACTGTTCGAATCTAGTACGAAACTATTGTATGATGACTGCGCTTGGATCGTATTATTACATGGTTGTATTTATGCCGTATTGAAGATAGAGTTATGTACTTATGTCAGTTGACGCTTCCTTTTTGTTTTTATAAGTAGATCCTATATGAAATATTGCCTTACTATGAGCCTCTGTCTGTAGTAGCAATGACGTCACGTTAAGTTAAGTTGGAGGAATATCGTGGTGTTACATGGTAGCAGAGAGAGAATGAAAAAAATGTTTGATTTTTATTAGCCTCAGAAGTATAACTTTGTGAAACATACTATAAAGTGTACAGTTGACGAGGGTGGATAGATATGTAGGATAATTGTTATGTATTTGAACATTGATAGTGAAATTTACCAATTACTAATAAATGCATAAGTTTAAGATGAACAATGGGGACATATTGTACATGAGATGGACATGTTATTTGCATAAGATTGCCTGATGTTCAATAATTGAGATGGACAATAGACCTACAGGTGGAGCCAAAATGAAAATTAGGTGGATTGCCTCCCTTATTTAGATCATCTCTATACAATGAAATGCTTTGTTATACCTAATGCAGGACAAAGTGATCAAAGTTAACGGTTTCATATTTTATTCTATACTGAGATGAAGGGTTATTGAGAATGGAAGAACAAATTTGAAGTAACAAATGTTGAGTTAGTGACTTCCCTTGGGTTAAACATTGAGCTGGATGGCTTAATAACCGTAAGATATTATACGCTTGAATAATAGTGATATTTTATTTTGAGGATATAAGTGCTGTATTCTCAAAGATATATTTTGAAATAAAGGTTCACTGAATCTCATAAGATTACATCAACTGGGAGTTAAGAACCTGGTTATTGAGCATTGGAAATATTACTGCTGTAAGAGACATCAGTCTAAGTACATATTCTGTATGAATCCATGGATTGATGATCCAAGAACAAGAAAACACAATTCGTTTTGGGATTCACAATCGTGTATCAATTCAAGATTTAACGTTTGTCCAAGTTATGACTTTGTGATTAGAGATCACATAGAATCAAGTTGGAAACGGAACTTGAGGGCATATACTGATGAAAATTTGATATGTTTGCAAATCTCAGATTTTGATTATTGAATTGAAGAGACTTATATCAAATTTTGGAATATAAAAAAGGGTAAAATATGAGATAAGCCAGTGTTATGTTAACTATTCTTAGAAAGTATAGTGATGCGTAAAACTTAAACTCTCAATGACAATTTGTTATTGGAGATATATAAAAAGATGTATTGTTTATCTCATATGAGCCTCCAGCAAAACATGGAGTACAAACTAAGTAGTGAGAACTGTGACAAAAGGGTAGAAAATCTTTCAGAAAGAATTTGAAGATTTTATCTTTTTAATGCAAAACATATCAACAAATGTCAATGGCTAGTTTGATAAGAGTGAAAAGTTCAACGATAAAGAGAAAATTTTCTCATGTTCAAAAATATCTTGGGATATTCTGAAATTGATATTTTAGAATAAAATTGAGAGCTCTAGAGGTAGAGAAACGAATTATAACCTGAACTTGAACTATAAATAAGGATTGTCTTTGTGGTAAAAGAACAGTAAGTTATAGTGTTCAAGGTTGATATTTATATACAGAAACTTAAGTATATGTTATATCTTCTATTCTATTCGCCGAGGATTCTAAGATTTAGTAATATCTCTGAATCAATCTTGCTTACCGTGTGCTAAATGAATTAGAGTTGCATTACAGTGATTGCTTAAGAGAAGTTAGATTAGAATGGACTCGACATGGATCAATATCTGAACAATTATGGTAATGTGATGGGATAATGAGATTTCAGATTATATCAAAGATTGAGATATCAAATTAGATCTCGTTTGTCTTGTTTGACAAAGTTATCAACGTATGACAATCGGGTCACTTCGCAGATCAGCATAATCATGGAGATAAGAAAATTTAGATTTTGTCTAGATTTTGTCTTGATTCCTTTTACACTCTAAGTAGTTTAAATAAGGAGTGACACGCCATTGATCTCCTTCGTGGTTCAATGATTAATCCTTCTTACAACTCATCAAAGAGAAATACAATGCATCCGATGATCAAGCAATCGTTGAAGTTCTTCCCTGGAGTATTATTTACAAAAAACCTGCATAGTTTGCGACGGATCAAATCCGTTACAAAAGGAAATATTCCGTCGCAGAAACGAAACTGTGACGGAATTTGCGACGGCCATATCCGTCGTAATGAACGGCGTCGCAAAAGCCTCAATCTGCGACGGATTGACTTTTTCCGTCGCAGAATGTAATTTCTAAAATTTATTTTGGTTTACGACAGATTCCGTCGCAACCATAAAAAATATTGCTTTAATTAATTCCTAATAAAAATTAAAAATTAACCAAAATAATTAACCATTTATGACGGATGCCGTCGCAAACGTGTTAAACACGTATGCGACGGAATCCGTCGTTTTAATTAATTTCTGAAAAATTACTATTTAATTTAATTATTAATTGCGACGGATTCCGTCGTAAAAGTGTAAAAAACAGTGCGACGGAATCCGTCGTATTAATAAATCAAATAATTTATATTCCAAAAAAAAATATACGTATATTTTGTCTGCGTCGGATTCCGTCACAAATGGTAGTCCTCTACGACGGAATCCGTCGCACAATATGAGTTTTTTTTAAAAAAATAAATAATAATTATTTATATTTATGGAAATACCTATTTTAAATTACAATATAACGAATAATTACTCCAAAAAAGAAATCAAAATTGTATACCGAAATCAAAATACATTTCAAAATCAATTTACATTATTCAATTATAAGTTTTACATATACTAATGACCGGTTAATCTGGGATGTCGCTGCTCCGGAGGACAGGAATCGTCGTCTGGACCAGGAGGGAACCTCGGGGTGCCAGTGCCAACCTCCGCCTGGCAGATGGAATCGGGATCAGCGCCCATTTGCCTCATCAAAAAGGCAATCTGGGCCTGCATCCGTTCCATGGCCTGCTGCTTGGTCAGAACCTGTTGCTGTAACGTCTGCACCTCCTGAGAGAATCCAGAGTCACGAGCAGACTGTGACTGTGACCTGGAGATCGCAGACAGCTGGCTCTTCGGGTAGAATGAGGTGACAGCAGACCCGATGCCGTAGACCCTTCCTTTTTGTGGCCGTGCGACCTCAATGTAGGTCTGGGAAGAGGCAGCGGCAAGCTGCTGCTGGGAGGCCTCTGGATCCAAGGACGAATCCGCCTGCGACTCCGGCAGCTGAGCCAATCGCTTCAAAAATGAATCCTGTGAATTCCATGTTAACAAGTTAGAAAAAAAAGAAATGAATATAATAAAAAGAAAACAATTAGTGAAATAAAGAAGGAAGAAAAGCTCTTACCCGAAAACGGGTGGCTGTCTCGTCTGCTATGGGGATGTCAGCCAGCGACTTCCCCGCTAATATGGCCTTCACCATGCTCGGAGTACCCGGTTTTTTTCTGGGTCTCCACAAAAACTTCGCACTCCGTCGCCTTCCTCTTAAGGGCAAGCTTCTAAAAATTATTTTAAATAATTAATACTTAAACATTTTATGAAACACAATATATGAAACACAATACATGCAACGGCGATGGTGGACACACAACCCTGGCTGTGTGTAGCATGCCCCTGAGATCGGTTTCTTGCGTTGATCCTCGATCTCTGCAGGATCTCAGGGGATATGCCGTATCGATCCATGAGGCGTTGACCGACATCGGCACTAATCCAAGGGACTGGACATGCCTCTATGTCGTCGCAGCCCTGGAGAACCATCCGTGCTCTGTGTACGGAATCCCGTATACGCACATCCAGCTTAGCCTCCCAAGCTGCACGAACTTGGGAGTTCAAGGATGGATCCCAAGAAAACAAAGTCTGCAATCAAAAGTTACAAATATTAGGATTAATGAAATAGCAAAACCTTAACCCTAAACCCTAAACCAGAATTAAACTTAAGTACATACCTGAAAATGTCCGAACATGCGATCCCGATAAACCGTAGGGACCTCTCCGAAGTTCATCCCTTAGTAATTAGATTATACTTCAAACCATAATAGATGATACTTCAAATCCCGGTAAACATAATAATTCTTTCTGAATCCCCTAGTAATTAGATGATACTTCAAATCATCAACCGTTTGAAATCTTTCGTTCTTGCATTTTGTACAAGGACATCTTAAACGTCCAGAAAAACGACCCTCATCGTGTTGTAGAGAATTCTGTACAAACTCTTCCATCCCTTTAATAAATCGGGGATTCAAGTGTCGTCCATCCAATCGTTGGTACATCCAAGATCGATACAGCTCCATATCGATCTAAT
>JAOVYX010017401.1:0-22341 GCA_035668315.1 Drosera spatulata
ATAAGACACTACTTGTCTGCATCCCACAATATCTCCTGTAGGCAACCCGATGTATAGCACGCTAGACATGGGTTTCGTCGCAATTCCGTGTTTTTCAAGAAAAGACTTGACAACAAAGAATTAAGTTGCACCCGTATCAAAGATCACACAAGCTGAACGGAAGAGAAGTTGAAGATTACCGGTCACTGCAGCTCCGCCCTGCTGCGCCTCCTGGGGGTTCACTGAATACACCCTTCCTGGTGGAGGTTTGGGCTGATTCCCAGCTGGTCTCGATGCTTGCACTCCGGACTGACCTGTGCCTGTAGACCCCTCCGCTACGTTCCTTGTCCAGTTGCCTCCCTGGAAGCAAAACTGGCTTCTGTGACCCTTCCTCCCGTAGGTGAAGCAAGTTATCGAGTCAGCTTGACATTTTTGGGAGACATGCCCTGTCTTGCCACAGTTATAGCAGACCACCTCAGCCATGGTCTGGTTCCGGTTACTGGGTCTTCCCCTCTGGGTTGGTCCTTGACCGCTTCGCTGTCCGAACTATGGATTGGTAGAGCGCCCCGATTGGTTTTCGCCTCCCTGTGCCACGCTTGCTGAAGGTCCATCCTGATAGGTCCTCTGGGATGCACCAGGATGTCGGAATCCACCGGACTTGCCCGCCTTGACGTCGTCCCGCTTGCGCTTCTTCTCAACAAAGACCGCACCCTTCTCGTTATAAGATCGCTCCAGGTTCACAGCCTTGTCGTACATTTGTTGGTAGGAAACAAACGTATGACTCATCAAGCTGTTTCTGAGTCTCCAGCTGAGACCCTTCAAAAACTTCCTCTTCTTCTCGGCCTCCGTACTGTAGAATGAAGACACAAACCACAATAGTGTTGTAAACCTTGAAGCGTACTCAGCAACGCTTCTATTTCTTTGAATCAGAGATGTAAACTCATCCCGCATTTCGTCCCTCAGGGACTCTGGGTAGAACTTATCGCGGATCAACTCTTTGAACTCCTCCCAGCCAAAGGTAGAAAGTTCTGCACGCTCTGCGACCGTGCTCCACTAGTTGTAGCATCCCCCTCGAGGTAGTATACCCCGAAGTGCTTCATTTTTTCTGGACAGACGATGAGGTTGAAAAACTTCTCGAGGTCGCCGATCCAGTTCTCAAGAACAGTTGGATCGTCATCTCCGGCATACCGGTTTGGACGGTGTGCGTGAAACTGGAGGAAATACCTTGCCCTGTCGGGCTCGGCAGGTTCCGCTGCTCCTCTCCTTAGCCTGAGGAGTTCCTCCATCATTACCACCATAGGATCTGCTGGTATCTGCACTGGGGGTTGATTCTCAGCAGAAGAGATGTTGATTCTTTCCTGCACCGTAGGGTTCTAGGCTTGCGCACAAGCCACCGAGGGATGGTGTGACTCTGCTGAGCCCTCGGATTGAGTGGTTGCGTTCACAGTATGAGCCATTTTCCTATACGTTAGACATTTGCACAAAGAAGATATCATTTCAATTTTTTTAAATTTTTTTTTGTCATTGCATTAATTCAACTTCTATGAGCTCATAAAGTTCGGGTTCTACATTAAACATTCATCCTTGAACTAAGCAATAACCTTTACATTAAATTACACACAACGCATAATGAAACATTAATGATGAAACCAATGTCATAGGCATTCACACAAACAGTTACAAAAGAACATAGAGTTCGAGCGGAATGGAAATACACATTATTACATGGTTCAGAAGATTCACACAGAAACACACACACATTATTACATACCCCTTAAGTCTCGTTCTTTACCACGAGGCAAGAAACTCAATAACATTATTAGTAATAATGTCAAAGTCTATGACCCATTTGTCATTCACAAAATACTTCTTATTTGGTTCTCCACCAAGAAACAGCTCTGGATAGTGACGATCCCAAAAGCACTCATCGATCCATTTGGACAACGAGTAGAAAATAACCTCTACTTGATAAATGGGATGACCTATATCATCGTCTATCCTTTTGAGTTCCCGAATGGTCTTCTTAAGCTTGTGGCGATGATCCTCCATACGAGTCCGAAGCCCTATCGTACGAACTCTCCTCGAGATGCGCTTAGGGTTTAGTCCTTGGCTCCTTGTCGACACCATCCTACACCAAATACTTCTTATTTTAGTAAGGTGACCAAACATAGATAGTAGATCGAAAACTTAAAGCATTATGATATAAAATCCCAAGTAGACTTATCTAGAACATATTTTAGAATAAGAACCCTAAATGTTTTCTTTTTATTCTAAACCCCAGCGCTGATACCAACCTGTAACGTCCCGATTTTCAAGTCCTTTTTCTGAAAACCCCTGTGGCATTACTGTCGCTAGGGTCCCATAAACCCTAACCAGGAAATTCAACTTAACTCGGTTTAGAATAAATCCAAATGGAAATACACTTAAAGCATTATCAAACTAGATCCACAACATATTAAAGCAGCAAAAACTTAGAAATGTTGTTCCCAAGCATTAATATTATAAACAGGATCATTGCTTAATCAAAATCTTTCCTCAAGTCTTGCACCTAAAAAAATAAAAATCAATAAACAGAAGAAAAGCAACGCAGTGAGCTATATGAGCTCAGTAACGTACCGTCCTCCTTTCCAGGGGAAGCACAAAAAGGAAAGAAGAGAGAACAATCTGTTTGCATGTTCATCTTTAACATGACATCATTTATAGGATTAATATGTATCAACCCTAATCTTTTGTTCATTATCGTGTGCCAAACCTGGTAAACCTAGCACTTGTCTTTATCACATTCATATATCGTACAGGGTTAACGGAGAAAAACCTTCCCAAACCCTAGCATTAGGACTATCAATGCTAGGTTATCATGAACTACGATAAGCTACAAGTGCTACCACACCATCATACAATAAGACAGAAATGCAAACATAACACAGCACAACATCACACAACGCACAGGGCAAAACTACCCATCATACGTTAATATACAACTAGTATATTAACATTTATCGCCATCCAAACCAGAAATCTAAATGTTACCTTGTATTTGAGTCTCAGGTTGTTTACTTTATACCAAAGGGAAAACAGTTTAAGTCTCACTTCTTGTACAATATAAATACGATACGCTTGTTACTATATACTCCTTTCATATATTTCATTATTTCTACGTATTCATGTGTATTATACGTCCATATATACGTCTACTATGTCATTATGTATTCTTACGTATATTCCGTTATTTCCACGTATTTACGGATATCGTATAAATAAGTAAACAACTACATACTTTTATTCAACTTTGTATTCTTTGCCTTTTATACAATCAAACGCGTATTTTCCTATGTTTTCTGGTTCAAATACTGTATTTTAGTAGTCATAAAGGGTATACGACTTGATACAACACATAAATACGTCGAAAAATAATTTCCTAAACTAGCTGAGAGGCATCGCGGCCGCGACTGAATACAGGCCACTAGCTGACAGTTTTTCAGATTTTTAGACCTAACTTTGAACGCGCATAACTTCTTCGTTTCTTAACCAAATTGAGTGATTCTTAATTCATTGGAAACGTCAAGAAATTATCTACAACTTGGTTTGAAGACTAATTTGCTGAATCAGCCTCAAAATGGGGTATAAATGCATTCTAATGTTAAACATCAAAGCTATCCAAGAAATTGGTATGGCTCGTTTGTTCGTTTTTGCGTTTTACCCAACCAATTCAATCCCAAATGATCTAAAACTTCATACACATGATATTTAATTATTTCTTGTCATGTTTGTTCAGTTTTGGGCTTGTTTGATACATAAAACCCTAGGTTTCCGGGTCTCACGAGTATAACTCGTATTTTGGTTCAAATAACACGTTTCTTTGTCCGTGGCCTGTTTTTCTTGTTATTTTCCTTATTTTTTGATCACATATGAATAGAGAATAAAAAGCTCACCCTCTTGTTGAAACGGATTTGAGCTTGTTTTGCTTTCCTTTGACGTGTGAAGCATCGTTTGCTCGTTTCCTCGTCCTTGAGGCGTTTCCTGCTGTTGGAGCTACCTTCCTTCCGTCTCTTGTGCTCACCTCACCCATCTGATCCCAACAAGTCCAGTTACGTGAGCCTTGGAGCTTGGTTTGATTGGTTTTTCTACAATTCAAAAGAATCATGTTCGGCCACGAGAGAGACACAAGAGTGGACGAGAGGAAGTGCAAAGAAATTAGAGGAGAAGGGGAGGAGATGTGTGCTTCTTTTGCTCCCTGAAAGTGCTGAGCTTGGGTGGAGAAGTGAGTGAAAGGGAGTGCGGAAGGTGGTTGAGGTGGAGATGTGGGTTGAGAAATGGGTAGATATTAAACAATAAAGTCCCTGATTCGTTTAATCAAAGGATTAATTAATCCCATATCTTTCACAGCTTTTGTTCAAATTTTACCACTATGCTCGAAAAATCATCTTATTAATTAACATATAATTTTCCAAATTTTTCCGCGACAAGAAGTTATCCCAACTTCGTCACAAGTTTTAATGTTGTGAACGTAACGTTACGTCTCAAAACTTTGAAACGAGATTCGTTTCTTACTTTTAATTTATTACAAAAGAGAAAACGCATATTTTCGTTACGTTTATTAATTTTTGAACTATTATATGATCATAATTTTTATATTTATTTGATCATAATTTTCTGGGGCTTTATATCTTTTTGGAAAACTCGTTGTTGAACTTGATTAATCACCCGTTTTTGTTGAGAATGAATATTTTCATTTTTGTCATTTTTGGCTTGTTCTAGAGTCTTATAACTTAATTTAATCAAATTCCATTTTTCTTCTTTCATTTTTGAGTATTCATTCACTCGATACTGATCCGCTTTCATTTCGACTTTCCGTAAGTGAGCCCGAGTGCTTTTTCTTGCTCTTCAATCGCCCTTGCGTCAAGTTCTTCTTAATTTTGAATAGTATTCAAGATCCTCTGTTCAAAAAGAATTTGCTCGCAAGAGTTGCTTTTCCAGAAGCTTTTAATTTGTCTCCATTGTTCTTTAGACTTGCATTTCCTCCCCTTCAATCGATCCTTCTTGGAAGTATACAAAGCGAGCCGGTAAAGCTTTAGAAAAAGTTGAAATTTGAGAATTTCTCATCAGTTTCTCAGGATGTGTTTGCATGGTCCTATGAAGACATGAGAGGGCTATCTACCGATATAGTGGTGCACCACTTACCCACCAAGCCATACATGAAGCCCGTGCATCCCAGGAAGTACTTTTTTTTAGCACTTTGGCACACAGAGTCTCAGGCCTATCAAGCAATTTCATCCCCAGGAGGCACTGGTTAAAGACCTTAAAGTCCCGGAAGCCCTTATATACCGCCCTATGATAGGTTTGGGGGCAGGGTGCTTGCTGCTTTCACCAGTTCCCATGCTACTGTTACTATGACTCTCATAGATGCTCTTTCTTTATTGCATAACCTACTGCTAGCTGCTTTTCAGTTACGTCTTTCGTATCGTATAGTTGTTGCCAGTTGAGGGTCTCGATATGTCAATCAACTTGTTTCTTTTTAGGAACGATCTTTAATTGCATTATCTCTATATTTGAAATATGCCTTTCTAGGAGCATTACGATCTACAGCTCAAATGGTCCCTTATGAAGTCTCTATTGGTCCTATTCTTATTGTGCGCCTTGTAAGCGCGTTTGGATCCGCGAAAGCATTTGCTTCCACTCCAAACCAAAAAAAGAAAAAAAAAAAAGAAAGAAAGAACAGGGACAATTGTGCAAAGAAAATGTTGACAGCAGGAGATCAACGACGATGCTCACCCCGAAGAAATAGCTTCGACATCTGAAGATCAAGCAAATCAACGAGATCTTTCGTATAAGGTTTTCGATCTCGTACTCATTCCCTAACTGTTTTCCTTTCAGATTTTGTTGCGATTCGAATTAGGGTTTCTATTTGAAACCTCAAGTTTTTGAATCTAATTGGTTACGAATCTGATTCTTATCCTTAAATGAATGTGATGCTATTCTTATATCTAATTGATGTTCCGAAATCTGAAATCTCTTTTTTTGTTTACAATAGGTTAGTTTTTACTCATGAATTAATGCTAACTAATCAAATCATCGTTTTTGCTGTTTCGTGTAGGATTATAGTTTATGGCTTCGTTATGTCGTTGTGGGAAAGCATGATGAAACTTCGAACCTCAAACACTACTCGTAATCTCGGACATCGTTTCTTATGTTGTCCTGCATTTGCAAGGGAACAACAATGTGGTGCTTTCTTTCGGGCTGATGAGTTAGTGATATGTTCTTATGGTGCTGGACCTTGTAAGATATTTACTTCAAAGACTAACAAATCCAAGCGCGCTAGGTTTTACTATTGTCCAACTGATAATAAAGAAAAATTGGAATTTCTTTCATTGGGTGGATGACTATCATATCAAAGGAGATTCTTATTCGAACGGTGTGTTTACTACAAATGAAGTGAAAGATCGAAAACAGAAGACGATCCTGGAACATAAGTGTTTGAACCATGAACTGCTATCCTAACAGAACTCTTTCAATCTTTCAAACAAAGAATAGTACAGAATTATGAACTACTAAGTGTTTGAACCATAACACAACAATGCCATAAATAATACCTCAAAGTCTAAATAATTAGACCGCAAAGGTAAAAGATGTTCTTAAACATGTTTGTGAATATGCTACGCACAGAAACGATGCCGTGAAGATGGAAAAACCTTTGAAATAGCCTTGCATATTGCTTTATCTTGATCAGTGATAATCAATATCGGTTGTCTATTTCCCATCACCCACGAAAATGTTCAAAGACCCAACTAAATGTTTCTTCAGTCTCATCTACTAACAATGCAGCTCCAAACAAGATAGTTTGACGATGATGGTTAACACCAACAAATGGAGTAAAAGCAAATTAAATTTGTTAGTTCTATATGTTACATCAAAAACATCAACATCCCCAAACTCCATATATGAATTTTTGAACCTTACAGCGGTCCGGAATACACCCGTGAAAGAGCCATCATACGACAAATCCACAGAAAAATTAAAGAAATCATCGGTACAAGCCTATTGTTGAAAATGTTGAACTATGCCAAAACATTCTTTACCTATGTTATTTTCCATTGGACTCTTAGGATTTCGGAAACATGGTTTGGAGACAAGTCCTCTCCACCACCATCAAAACCAACATTTATCACCTTAGAGATGAAAGTTGGTCTGAGTCCTTCTTTGCTCGACATAGTGACAAGCTCTCAACGGGCATAGCTAGCATGAAATTTCTTATGAGATCTTGTTTACCTTTTTTTGACAGGGTTCTGGTATGAGGATGATTATGAACATCACCAAACAAATCAACCTTCCACATTCCATTATTGGATAAACTGAATTAAAACTTTGCCTTGCAGCCCGTGCGTGTCTCTCCACGTTGATAACAAGCATTTATCCTATTCATGTCATTTTTGTCCTTGAGGCCTTCCTTTTCGCAGACGAACTGTACTCTACGTACCTCTTCTTTCCTCTTGCTTGTGAAGTGTTTCCTAACACCAAACCTTTGTAATATGCATATCGATTGTAGAAGTCAAATGTTTGATCATGACCAGCCAAATATCGGCCTAAAATAGGAGTAGCATACTCATCTCCAACGTGACTCCCTTCCACATTCGCATCCCCAAAGTTCGAGTGATAGTTTTCCGAACGTTGTGGATTGTCATTCATCTCAGAAAATGCACCAGAGAAACCAAGGTCTTCATCTATATACATAGAATTTGCAATCAAAATGAAAAATTGTTCTTATTAATGAAAGAATAAAAAACAATATAGGAATTAGATAAAAAAAAATGACAGTAACTAGTTGGAAAATTATCATGATCATGCTCATGCTGACAGTTCTCCGAAAGTTGTGGATTGCCATTCATCTCAGAAACAGCACCACAAAACAAAGGTCTTCATCTAAATGAATAGAATCTGCAATCAAAGTGGAAAATTGTTCCAACGATGAAAGAAAAAAACGATATACGAAGACCCTAAAAAATGACAGTAATAGGCCGGAAAATTACCACAATCATGTTCATGCTCATAAGAGGACATATCGAAATTGTACGAATTCAACCCGATGATCACAATCTGTCATCATACTTGACATAAAATTCACGAATTAGACTCCAAAACTTGAGTGTATAAGAAATTTTAAAATTAAAACCCTAAATTGAAACCTCAAAAAATTCCAAAAAAATGCATAGATTGAGTACGAAATCAAAAACCTAATGAGCAAGCTCAAGCCTTTTCCCAAATTAGATCTTCATCGAGCATGATCGTGGATGATTTTTGTTTTGCGCAGTTTTGTTTTTTTTTGACATTTTGGAGGTTTTTCCATGTTCGTTATTTCAAATTTACGATAAACAATCATAATCGTTCCATTTAACCGTTTACAGCAAATAAATAAAAACACAAAAAAGAAAAAAGACACCGTAGGTTTTCCAAGAGAAGGATACGGTGGAAACCGCAGAATCCGCAATCTCAAAGAATTAATTTAATCTTTAGGAGGCATTGATGATGCCATGATGGAGTGTTTTTGTTGTTGGATATTGTGCAAAAACAACTCTTTTTTAATCACATATTCCCAGCAGGCAGCGGCAACCCTTCTTTCCCCGAAAAAATCAAACACTCCAATCCATCAAATGATAGTCGTTTGCACTTCAATTTCAATATAAGATTTACCTCAAATCACCAGAAAACCCTAAATTCTCATTCCCCTTTTCAATTTCCAAAACATTCAAATCACCATACCATATAGCAGCAACACAACTCCTCTAAATTATACCCTTTTGGTCCATTTTCGACCCGACCGGTTTTGGGTCTGTTAATTTGTCGACAACACAGCACTTTTTGTCCGTCTGGGTTTCAGTGGGAGATCGAGGATTAGCTGTTTATGAGGTGATTGAATGGTTGTGGCTTGCTGTGGTTGCTCTTTGTTTTGGGTTTTTGATGATGGGTTTGATTAAAGATTTGATTTTTGGATTTGGGTTTGTGTGATTTCAGCATTGGGGTTTGGTGCTGAATCCTTATCTGATCTTGTGTTTGAACTGAAAAAGATAGTGATTTGGGTGAGTGTGAATTGATTTGAGGTGCTGTTAAGTGCAAGTGATCCGATTAGTGAGGTGGGTATTGGTACCATTCAGATTGAATAGGACTCGGTTGTGCTATTTGCTTCAAGGGATAGCTTTCGTCTCGAATAAATGGTTGTTTCAACGAGTTGCTGAGTGCTTGAATTGCATTTTCATGTGGTAGGATTTGCTGGACATGGCGATACCATGGATTTAGATGGTTAGTGTACATGGTTAGGATGAAAAGTTGATGTTTCTCAGATTCCTTGTGTTTCTTATGGAATCCATAACATGCCAAGTGAATCTTCGTTTATTGCAAGTGATCATGTGGTATTATCTATGAGAATGCTCGCTCTGTTAATTGAATGAAAACTTGTATCTTTACGGCGGCTTCTACATTGAGTTTGATGTTGGACGATAATTATTCATTCCTGTCTTGTTTCTTTTTAAATTTGTCAGATACACGCCCTGATTTGATCCATTAGAAGAGTTTCTCACCAAAAAAGTGGATGAAGCAAAACAATGCATTCCAGTTTCATTGAGAAATGAAGACTCTACAGGTGGTTTTACTGGTTCTCTAGCTTTTAGTCATGCTTAGATTTGACAGATTTTAACTAGCTGGCCATGTTTATAAGAATGATGGTGAGTACTTTGATTTAGTGCACGAAGTGGTGTTTCTGGACAATTGTCATTTTGCATGAAGGTTTTTTATTTTTTTATGAGTAAAGCAGAGTCGGCTTTATTTTGGCCCATAATATGTCGTTATGTATGGAAAAACAAGCTTGGTCCATTGGAAAGACAGTGATGCCAAGAGAGTGTGGTTACTATTCGAGTACCAGTGTACACATTACTTTGTTCTGCAGTGTGAGATTGCATAAAAAAAATACAAGAATAAAAAATTGATGCAGACTTGGTTGTTAATGGGAGCATCACTTGACCTTATACTACTCATGTGGTCTTGACCATGAAATCAACTAATTCCATCATGTGCATAAAACAAACGTATCCTGCAGGAATCTCAAAGCGCACCTGAAAAGCAGTCCTCGAACCAAGCATCCCATGAGTCTCAGAGTGACCAACAGAATAATGCCGCAGAAGCTCCTGTTCAGGACTCAGGTTCGGTATCCGTCTCGAGCAATGATGGAAGGAAAGTTTCACGTGAAGATATCGAACTTGTGAGATCCTTTCTTTGTTTCCTAATGCTTAATGACGAGTATAGCGGTTGTTCCTAACATTGATAACGTGTTTGACACAGGTCCAAAATCTAATAGAACGTTGCTTGCAGCTGTATATGAATAGAGAAGAGGTGGTAAAGACACTCCTTACTCGAGCCAGGATTGATCCTGGATTTACCACTCTTGGTATGAATTTGTGAATTGGTAGAAGCACAAGTTACATTGTCGTCGTGATCATAAATGAATTTTTCGCTTTGTAGTGGAAGTTCTTGTATTGACTGAAAAGATTATCCCCTAGTGGGTACTTGGATCATTGAAACTCTAGTCTAGTTTTGATCTGATATATCAGTTCACAAACACCTTTGCTTTCTCTATTTCTCGAGGCAGCTTGTCTCACTATGTTGCTAAGAGATCTTTCTGGTCTTTCAACTAGTGTGGCAGAAGCTGGAGGAAGAAAATGCAGACTTTTTCAGGGCCTATTACATCAGGCTGAAATTGAAGAAACAGATTATTGTGTTCAACCATTTGCTTGAGAATCAGTTCCATCTGATGAAGTTCCCTGTCCCTCCGAAAGTTCCATTAGCCCCCATCCAGAATGGACTCCACCCAATGCCAGGTATCTCATTGTCAATCCTAAATTGTCTTTTCTCCGAGACTAGCGGCCTGATAGTGTTTTTCAAATTAGTGATTTCTTCAGTCAAGCAAATAGAGAAAA
The DNA here is from genome assembly GCA_035668315.1 of Drosera spatulata. NCBI lineage: Eukaryota > Viridiplantae > Streptophyta > Magnoliopsida > Caryophyllales > Droseraceae > Drosera > Drosera spatulata. The sequence goes on from JAOVYX010017401.1 coordinate 10,941, forward strand.
TCTTTTACAAACATAGTATTCCACTCAAGCTGAGCAAAAACAATTCAGATCAGTAACTCTGCAATTAAAGACAACTCTGATTCAGTGCTAGCTTCCTATTCCGAATAGAGTGCATCTTTCTCCGACTGATTTTGTTTATTTAAGAATGTTGAATCTACTTTGGCGCAATATTTTTTTGTTGTTGTCTTGGTGTATTACTCTGCATGGGCTACTGGGTATCTTATAAATACATGCTTTTACAATTTGTAATGTCTTGTTAAATTCATGCAGTCAACAACATGCCTATGGGATATCCAGTCCTGCAGCCACCTCCAATCCCAGCTACTGGCCAACCCCACCTTGATTCTATGGGCCATGGAATATCAAGCTGTCATGTCGTGAATGGTGTTCCTGCTCCAGGCAGTTATCAACCTATGAGAATCAACTCTGGGAACGAGTAAGTGTTTCTCAGTCACACCCTTACGTGAGATACTCTTTCACACCATTATTGTGATGCATTTGGAGCATATTGTTGCTCTTATGGCTCTTGATAAGACGCTGAAATGTATGCATAACTGTTCAACAACTCTATGATGTGAGGTTCTACTGTTTTCTTGCAAGAATGGCGATGGATAATAATGCTGTTGGTGCTGGGCAAGCGATGCCACCTACCACTGGCATGTCACCGATGTCATCCATGTCAGATATGCCAATTAGTCCTACATCAGTGGCATCAAGCGGCCATTTTCCTTTTACTGCTTCAGAGATGACTGGCATGGGAGTGGACACCTCAGCACTCGATGCAGCATTTCACACTGATGTGGCACAGCTTCCGCCTGATGGCGGTGCTGGTAATTCTAGAGATTCGCTGAGGTCATTAGCTCAGATCCCTTGGAATTTCAGCCTTTCAGATTTAACAGCTGATTTATCAAACCTGGCAGGTATATTTTGTTTCCCTTGCTTTTCCTTTTTCTTTTATTGCATCCATTAGGATTTCAAGCTTTACACCAAGATGGTGGTTGACGGCTTTTGTTGAATCTGCCTTGGTGATGCTATGGATGTTTTCACAGTGAATTCACTTATCTGCCATGACGCTCAAGGCTTTTTCTATTTTTGTATCTCATATCCTTGTTTTTCGCTTTATTTTCCGATGCATGTCTTATGTGTTATTTTCCTTCGCAGATCTTGGACCGCTTGGGAACTATCCCGGTTCGCCATTTTTACCTTCTGACTCGGACGCCTTACTAGATTCTCCCGATCAGGAGGACATAGGTATGGAGACAACAATTTTTTTTTCTTTTTTTCACAAGTCATTATATTGGATATTTCTTCATATAGCCGACCCCGCTTGATGGGATAAAGGCTTGATTTGTTGTATTATATTGGATACTTCGCTGTGCTGATCTATCTGGAATATGGATATCGCCCCTTGGGATGTTCCCCATCTGTTGGTTTTCTATATTGGTGCTGATGTTGGCTTGGTTCAGTCGTGAACTAACCTGATCTTTGTTTGGGTTTCAGTGGACGAATTCTTTGTAGATTCCGTACCCGGTCCACCTGTACAGTCAGACGAAGAGAAGCCGTGAATGCAGCTTAAGCACCCTGTCATCCTTTGATCTCCTTCCAGGGAAAGAGTGCATCGGCTGGTGCGAAACTCGAGGCCGCCAGCGATTTGTTGTACTACTATGTTCGTTGACAAAACTAGAGTCGAATATTTAGCGACAATGAGAACTTGACATTGTTGTCAGTTATCATTTGTACCTTGACAAAACTTTGTTGTCAGTTAGCATCTTTGATCTCATCTCGGCTCTGACCATGCTGCAGTTATTTCTCAAAAGAAAAACAAGGTAGCAGAATTGCACATCTCGAATATGGATAAAGCATCCTCTCTAACAGAACTAGTTACAAAACTTTCAACACGTGATCCCTGCCACAAGCTCCAAATGCTCATCACACCAAAATACACTTAATGATACAAAATAAATGCACAAACCCAAACTTATAGTAGTAAATAACTAGAGTGGCCCATGGGGATTATTGGTTCTGGTTTCTAGCTCTAACAAATGCTGGTTTCACTCTGAAAAGCCGAAGCTCCGGCCTAGATGCTTACACTTGCAACTGGAGTGAAAACAACACTAGGGAAAAACAAGACTTCACGTCCCAGGAGTCACGTTCTCTGTTAAATAATGATTCTAGAATACATTATTGCGATGCTCTATGTTACAGAGTACTAAAACAATCTGACTAATCTAACAGCAGCCACGACGTCTAATCACACTTTATTTCTGATCCGGTCCATCGTTGCTTGTTTTTCTTTCTCCCCTTCACTTGTTTCTCTAAATTCCTCATCCGCTGTTGGAGAACCGTATGCGATGATATACCAGAGTTGGTTTTGGATTGGTCGAGTGGCAGTGGAGTAGGCTTTGTTCGTACAGCATTGGACTGATTCAATGCTGGAACCTGTTCTGGTTCCATGCTCGCTGGAACTGTTGGATCTGGAAGAGCCAGGAACTTCCTCACTGCCGGTACTTTAAGAGCTGGAACAAAAAACCGAACTTGTCGCTTCATCCATGATTATCTCGACATTAAAACATTTCTCGCAAAGAACAAAGAGTCGATCTTAAGGCAGTGCCTTAACATCAAAACAGGGAGATTCTTTTTTCCGGATTTTTAGCAAGTAATCGAGGCAGAGATACGGATGACTGACCTGATCCATATGTTAATGAGAACAGATTAGAAGTGATCCAATAACAGAAGAGGGCCTGCAAGAATATAACTGCTTCGATCATAATGTTCCCCAAATAACTTTTAACTCCACAGGCACAGGTTAAAGACCTTGGGACATACCTGGGGAAAACTGGCCGTGAGCGGAATAGAAAGAAGAGCAAGGCCTCTGGATAAGTTCTTTATTAATCCAGCGGACGAATTGCCTTCTAATCCATCTTGCATGTTACACTTGAAAATAGGACGATGCGTCAACAATCAATATCACGTCATCAAAGAAACGGAGAAAAAAATAAGGAACTGTGTACGTTAATGTGCAAACTACAGTAGAATGTATGAGATCGGCCCAAGAAAACCTGGATGAGGCAAAGAAAACTACCAACCTCAACAACAACCAAGAAAGACAGGGCCGCTAGAACAGGCAAAGCGTACATAGCATCAGGAGTTGTGAGATCGGTAAACCAGAATGCTCCACCAACTTTGAAAGACGGCACTTTCTCTACCATGTTCGAGATCTAGAACACAAAGCAATGGCTTATATAGAAACAAGCTAAACAAGAAAGCGACAAAGAGAAGCAAAAGAATCTGGGCATTTCTCACTGCAAAGAAGAAGCTGATGAATATGGGGCCTTGAATTATAATTCCTTTCATTGGCGAAAACATACTCACGCCTTGCCTGCCATGATCATCACCGATACAAAGAATGAGGACGTGGAGAGATCAGTCACTAGCTATGGTATATAACACATGGTTATCAAAGCATTCATGATCTGAAAAAAATTGCTGATCGTTCCAATAATTTCCTCCATACATTACAAATGATCAACTACAAGGATGAAGAAACTGTTCGATTAATCAACCAATATTTAAGCCAGGTATAATTTTCAAGCTCATAATTTGGCAGTTAGAGATTACTTACTCTTTAAACAAAGCATTCATTCGCTTTTGTCCTGCCGCCACAGCTATGGGATCCATACCCTACGAACATATCAATAGCATCCATATCCATGTTATTATGTCTATGCAAGGACGGGAAGAGACGGGCAGATGCAGCATGGATATATAAGTAAGACTTGACATTTTTTTTTTTTTTTTTTGAAAGCTAAGCAAAACTTAACATTAGTCAACATACAATCACATATTTATATCACAATACTATATTAAGGATCCCTCATTATAAAATCTCAAGCGTACGCTAAACTACCAATGAGTAGTATTTGTTTCCCAATACCAGTAATAGATTGATAGTAGCACTAGAAACTATGAAGAGAGTGTCATACCATTGCTTTCATTTCTTGTCTAATCTCCTCCAACTTCGGCCTTATTAACTGCTCAGAAATGCATTGAAAATCAGATGGAAAGCGATGAAGATTAAGAATTAAAATCAAGTATGACTTGCAATCATCAGATTCAAAGTAAAAACATTGAGATTACAGATTGGCTTAAAGATCAACATTTCAAGTCGACAAGAGATTTTCCAGGGGGTCTAATGGAAGCTTGTACTTGAGTACTTCATTAACTGAAAAACGATCTTATTATATAATAAAAAAGATGTACTATTCAAGCGGCAACTGTTAATAACAAAAACCAACTTCAAAATACAAAAGCATCAGCATCTTAGAAAGACAAAGGACAATATACCAACCTACTCAATGTTAAGCATGATTTTCTTTTGTGATCTTTTAGGGAAAACCCAGACCCTGTCGATGACGGGATAAACTGGGCTGTTCTTGTTGATCTCTTAGGGAAAAGAACACTCTAATGCACAACATACAGTCCAGGGGTATATAGGCACTACGATGTAGGTGCTGAAGATGTATTACTATTTATTAGATGGGAAAAAATGCGTTGAGCATTGTTTTTTTTTTTTTTAATTATTTTTCTATTGGCAAGTAAAGAATAAGAACTCACAGCAAGTTTTGAATTGGCTTTGAGCTGATTGATAAGAATGGGAAGAGTCGCTGCTCGAATCAAGATGGTTGTCAATGCTATTGCGGCCCACCTGAAAAGGTAAATAGCCAAATAGATGACTCAACTTCCGAACATATTACAGATTTGGGGAGAAGCTTATCAATGAAACACATTTGCTGTCCTAAAATTTACATATGTGAACTCCAGTTCTATTCTGAACTCTAATCTCCTGATTGATTTAAATCTTCACTTTCCTCCAATGACTAACGTCTAAGAGGAGGAAGGATGGGCACGAGAAAAGTACGAGTTATAACCATTCCACAGATGAAAGCTAGGATACTGAACAGGGATAGAAGCTAAAAGGTTGAAACACAGCTAAAGAGATCATCACAGCATTCATCTCAACAGACAAAGTGCAATACCAATTCAAGCCAGTAATTGAATGCACACCATCGATCAAGTACTGCAGAGCGGCCACTGGAATAGCTGAATCAGCAGCTGCAACAGCTACCTCATTGGCAATGGGAGCTTGCGAGGTCACTACGTCCATTGTTTTGTCAGTCAGAACCTCAGTAACATCCTTGATGTAATTGAGGTTATCAGCCCCTTCTCCTACTGAGGTTGACATGTATCGACCAAACAAGGGTTGGTGTCCCACTCCAGCAGGCAAAGAGAAGACAGAGTTACATCCTTGCCATGCAAATAGCAGGGCAGACGCTTGATTTCTTCTACTTATGTTGTGAATTTGAGCTTGTTTCTCGATATAACCATTAGTAGTGGGAGACTGGAAAGGCATATCAGGCTCGTCTCTATCATCACCGTCACCATGGAGAACAACATGGCTAACTGATGGGCAGTACCACCTGGACAAGAGGCTGGCTCTAGTGATAACACTACGTCTATATGCCATGTGGAAAGACGGAAAGAAAAACCTGCAAAAGTAATTACCACAAATAAGCTACACGAAAATTTGTAGAACTGGTGCATATTTCAGGAGAGGAAAAAGGTACAGGGCAAAAGGTTCACCGGTCGATTTTCCCACACAGAGAAGTACAAAAATTTGTGCACAAAGCTCAATGGGACACAATAACAGAGATTGTAGTCGCAATTTGAATCCATAATTCCATACCATTCAATACCAATCCTCACACTCTAATGCTATCAAGTCCGTAGTAGAATCTCTATTCTTACTACCCAAAAGCAAACCTCGAATGAAGAGAGAATGATCCGAGCACACTTCATCGGAGAGAAAGAATCAACAGGAAATTGTTCTGGGTTTTAGTATCAGGTTCTGCGACTAGCAACCATGACGCACAATGTGAAATACAAAACCAATCATGAACAGAATTCACTTCAATTTACAATTTCCCCGTATCCTAGAGCTTCTAGGGTTTAACCACCAATTGTCATGGCAGAGACACAAACAAATCTGCACATAAACAGAAACTCAACTGCGACACACAGACCTCAAAAATGAACTCAACCTCCCATTGCAAGCCTATTCTACGTCATTTCAGCTTTTTTCTCAAGATTTATCATTTCATCAACAAACACAACCTAATTAATCAATACAACAAACTTCCGATTACAAAATCGAAAGCATGTCGCATCACACACTCAAATCAAAATGGCACTATACAAATCATCAACTTTCAACACACCATTCTTCTTCCCATCACAATGCATGCCCATCAACTGTTCGACGAAAGTCCACATAGAAAAACAACATCAACTTCAAGCACAAAACACCCACCCACCAGCTCAATTCAATCACACAATCAGAGTTGAACCGATAATCAGTTTCTGACAAATCAACTTGAACAAATGAGCAACAAGCACACACCTACATATACAACCCCAATGAAATCCACCAGTCCACACAAATCAAAAGTTGTTGATTCGATCGAGAGAGAGAAAATTTTTCGATGGCCGGAAACTCACCGTGCTCAATTTATAATATCATCAGTCTCCGTCGCCGGCGGCGGATTGCAGCGGCGAGGCGACTCTTGTTGCTCGCTTAGTGCAATCGAGTTCAGAAACTTGTGTTAACATTAGTTATGACCGGACATCGACCCGTTCAAGGCCCGGGTGAAATGAATCAATGATATAACTGGTTGAATCATCCATTCAATTTTTACTATATTATTTTAATTTATATTAATATTAATTTATTATTTATGATCTCTATATATATATATATGTTTGGTCGAAGATCAAGATATATATTTATAAACCTTATATAAGTAATCATATAACTTATATAAATAATATGTATATCGTATGTTTTAGGTTTTTTTGAAGTTTTTTAGTTTTTATCCCTTTAGTTTAATAGTCCGAGTTTTTGTTCGGATTTGATTGGTTTTGACCGGTTCAACCCAGATCGTAGATCCGACTTTGTTATCGAACCGACACGGTCAAGTCACCGAGTCCCAATTGAACTGGCCGAGTCGATGTGGGTTAACAATTATTCTTGTTAACTGAAAATATTTCTATCGCTGATAAACTTATTTTTAGTATCCATTTTAAGTTTCATTTTCCATTAGTGCTGATGAAGTGTATCAGTGAAAAAAAACCTCCTGATGATGAGGTCATATTATCACACGCCTTCGCCAACTCTATGTTCTTCAGTCTTCGCCAGACAGATACATTATAAGAAAAGGCCACTATTTTATACCATGTGATTGTACATTGTTTGATTCATAAACAAATGATAGGACACAACAGGAACCAAAGTTTTTGTATTAAAGATCTGAATTGATTGAGATGGAATCTATCCGCTGAATCCTTCACGCATGTTGTTGCTCGAAATGGCTCGAGTCCTGCACCTTTCGGCGTATTGGTTAGTACAAAAGTCAGTATTAAGTTCGCAGTAAAGAAAATATGCAGCGCGGGAAAGCGTTATAGGACAAATTACCTTATTTTAAGGAAGACGTCTAGGGAAGTCCCTCGTCATAACACAACCAATCGGGCCAGTAATAATGCTGCAGGTGAAAACAAAATCGAGAACAATGATACTCCTGTAATGAAATTGCGTTCCATTCAATGACCATGTGTTTGCAATAACAGCTGCCAAAAAGTTCAGATGGCTATAGGAAACAGCAAGAATCGCTCCACCAATAATATTCTCATATAATGTATTAGTGAGCCATATGTTTCTCGCGAACGAAATCTTTTTATAGCTTGTCGGCCTCATGAATTGAACATCTAGTATTTCAGAAGATAGGAACTAACCTGCTGCAGTTGAAGTTGGGGTGAATAGTGGGCAAACGGAATACAGGGATGCCACACGCCGGGGGAAGCTCAGAAACTCTTTGTGGATCAATGCCACGGACGTTTGTAAGCGCCGTGTTGATGCATTGGCACACACCGGTTACCTCAATAGGAGAATTGAGGAGCTCGACTGCTAACTGACGGATGCCTTGGCAACATTGACATGAAGGTGTAGTTGTGAAGTTTGTGATGTAATTGAGACAAGGCGCGAGCTCGCTAGTAATCGTGTCACATGATGGAACAGCTGCTACGTGATGCATAAGAAGAGCGACAATGGCCAACAGTACCACATGAACCATGGCTCTCGATGACATATTGGTACTGGACAGATGCGCTGAGGATGCATTTCATAGATGACGTTGAATAGTACTTATAGCGTGACTTACAAGCAAGGAGATTTGGTACTTGATTGGTAGACAATGTGTTTATTGGTTAGTGAGCGAGACGATTGCTTTTCCTGTGAGTCTTTACATGAATTACTTTCCTTCTGTCAGAAGTTCATTCTGAAAGATGGGTAGGATTTAGGCATGTATATCATATGGAAGCAGTGAAAAAGTTAACTACCCGCTATGCAAAATGTTGTCGATGTTTCCAATGTTCTAAAATCGAATGCGAGCAAGTTCAATGGGACTCATCGTGCTACTGAATGGCCGTGGGGCCATATTCAGATTGATATATATTATGTAATTGTTGGGAAAAGTCGATATGAGGTGCAGAGGAAATTATTTAACATTTTTCCCTCGTCGTGTAATTAAAATGGGATAAATAAATAACCCAAAAAAATAAATAGAGTCGACATCAAAATTTTACGTAGAAAACCCCTTAAAAATAAAAGGGTAAAAATCACGGGACCGTTGCAGTACCAAAATATTCACTAAAGAGTAGATTACAAATATCATCCCTAAACTGTGTTAGGGGATTACAATCATCAGAATAACTCTCACTAATTTTTCTTCTCTAACGGAATAAAATTATATCCGTAGAGGATACCCCTCAATATCTCAAACTAGATATTTTTTTAACTCTTCTGGTGCTATTTTTGTATTTGGTGTGTGATAATAAATTTGTTCCCTTGATGCCTATTTATAGGCGATTCAAGATGTCGTTAGAAAATTTTTCCTCGTCGCCTTACTTTTGCTGCTGCCGCCTTCGACATTTACTCATGCATAACGGTAATTCGTGCGTCTTTTTTTTCTCGATTTCTCTCGCTTTTCCCTGAGTGCGCGTGTAGCTTTTCTTCCTTCGACTTTGCATTTACTCTTTTACTTTCTTCAATCTTTTGCATTTGGTGAAAAAGTGTGTGGGCCCCACGGAGGGAACCCACTAGCAAAAGCAACTGCACTAGAAAAACCCACTAGCAGTAATCTGATCAGCGCGTCACCAGACCATAAAAGATCTGAAACCTGGTGACATATACATGAAACAATCTATTCTCAGCTGAATACTGCCGATCAGATGATGCAACAATTGATGTACTTACTATCCTTAAGTGTGAATATACATTTCCATATATATTTTCTTTGTGGACTTCATGTGGTTCGCGCTTAGCTGGACCACAAGGAAGCTAAAATTCTGAGAAGAGATGTATTGGATCAGGCAACTGATTTGTCACGAGAACTTATCGTTTTGAGGACCTTGTAAGAACTAGTTTAGCCATTTGTGGGTGAGAAACCTGTAATATTCGAGAATTTTGGGAGTTTTAAAATGAATATATAATGTTACGATTTTAAAATAAATCGTGCTTATTTAAATCTAAGAAAATATTTGATTATTAAATCAAATATGACGATGGAATATTTTGGGATGGTTGGTTAAACGCGCCAATAAACATTACGAACGAATAACGTTATAACATTATAACGTTATGAATGTTGCACGTAAGGGTTAGCGATTTTAATCCCAAAAACAATGGATTATGACTTGGAAAGTCATAATTTCGTATACGAGATAAATCTATCGACGCAAATAGATTTTTTATGGATTAATATTATAAAATTTGGGCGAATAATGGAGTGAAGAAGACGTATCGTGGGAAGGAACGGGGTATTCTCACCCACTCCTCTACTTCTCCTAATTCTCCCACCACTCCCACTCCACTTCTTCCACTCCCGCACTCACTCCCACCACCACTCCATCACTCGCCTGCTGCCACCATTCTGGCCACCATCGCCGCAGCCGCCTGCACCATCATCTTCACCATCAATCACCGCCAACGCATCATCTTCATCATTATCATCATCGTCGTCGTCGTCGTCTTCGTTGCCTCGTCATCATCTCCTCACTGCCATCATCCGCATCGTCACTGTCATCGTCGTCTTCAGGCAGCAGTCACAATGAGGAGGCGTGAAAACAACAGCGGGAATCCGAGGGACGATAATCACTTCAAGGAAATCAAACACGTTCGAGGTAACCTCACTCATCCGATACACCTCTTTTATTCGTTCACATGATTCAAGCACGTCCGTGCATGTATGGGATGTGTTTATGCTGTGTTTAATGTGTATACAATGGTTTGGATACGTTGTTGTGTGAATTAAGGGATCCGATATCGGAAAGAGAGTTTTCCAACAGGTTCTGGGCAGTTAACAGTCACGCCCGGAACCATCCTGGGTCGCGGCCGCGACGAAGGAAAAATTGGAATTTGGCTATCGTCGCGCCCGCGACGGCCTTCTGGCCAAGATTTTGACATTTTCGTGCTTCGAATCCTAAATCTGAATGTGTATTTGAGATACATAACCCATACGCATGGAAATATAACGTCAAACATGCATATACGATCACGTTTGACATGTGGTGGGATATTTGGGATCGAAATGAACTAGAATGCACCTTATAATGTATATACCCTCACGGAAAATAAATAAAAACGGCCGTTAACGATTAATAAGAAAAGAAACGGGGGATGTAAAACATAGTTACACTATCCATGTGAACTAATGAAAGGCAAACGAATAAGAAATATTGCCTCCTTGAAATGATAAGAATGGCATTGACATCCCTTTGTGGATCCGTTGGGTCGTTGGTCGTTTTCCTGAAATTATTGAGAAGATCGAACAAGGTGTCCCTTCTTCGATCCATTGCGATCATCTTTTTATTTGAATGGCCTTGGTGGCTTGAGTTCGAGTCAATGCACTCTGTATTATCCTCTGAGTCATCGCCACGGGTGAGAACTAGGTAGGGAGCGATGGGCATCCCCCATCCTCTTTGCATGCATGCAACGGCTTCTATGCCGTTGTGACGGGGCCACGGGTCGTTCTCTGCAGGGAGGCCCAAATTATCTCAATGCTGGCAAACAATACCACATTGAATGCGCACAAGAGGTGCAAGACGACACATAGAGTAGGCAGGTGCGAATATACCAAATCTTTTGGGTAACCCGGCTGACGATTGACATCTTATCTCTGTACTCCGAGTCGGTCATATCCTTAAAGTTGTCGCTATTTTGAGTCGAGTCATGAATCCTAAATTAATGCAAAAGAAAGGAATGACTCTTAAAAGCGATACAAAGCCATATAAA
>JAOVYX010017402.1:0-22339 GCA_035668315.1 Drosera spatulata
ATTTTATAGAAAATTGATAGATCGATAATTTAATTCACAAAATCTGAAAAGACCATTCTCTATTGGATCGACTCATGCTTATCACTACTAATTTTTTTTTATAATTGTGTTGTGAAGAGTAATACGATTATTTCAATTCGTAGCACCTTGCGACGGGTTCAATAAGAAGTTGATTAGCAGCAGGGTTAAAGACAAAGCAACAATGTAAAAAGACGAAGGTTTTACACTGGTTAGGCAATATAGCTAAACCATGACTATATCCCCTACTCTAGTCTTTCCTTGATTATCAGTGTGATAGATCTAGAATATAGTACTACGTGTGATTGTTTTAGCCTCACAATCAACCTGTCACGTTACAATGTGTAAATGACTATACAAACTAATTAAAAGATCTTTTCTTTTCCTTGACAGGACTCAAAAAAGCCTCTTGAAATCGTTTGTCTAACACTAGTACTATTCAATCTTCACTTTCAATAGCTAGCTCAGATCTTCAGCAATCAACTTCGTCCACCAATCACTTGATGCCTTACTGCACTTGTCTTTGGTTTCATAGCAAAGGAGATTAAAAAATCGCATCGAAATCTTGGGCATTACCTTTGCATTTATTGACAACCCAAAATTTCTAGCTGTTCTTGAAGCCGTCCTTTCTTGAAACGTCACTTTCATGCCATCCTGAAATCGTATTCACAGACCCGTGATCTCTGGACTTGATGTAGAGAAGTACGCTGACACAGTACAAAAAGCAATGAACTTTGACTTCTTCTGAACCCTTCAATAGAACTTAGCCTTACAGTCCATCAGCCATCAGCCTTGCTGCAGTAACCCATTTCTCACAAAAACAATTCAGGATCAACCTTACTTTCATCTATACCCTTCTGTTGAACTCAGCCTTACTGTCCTTCAGCTTTGCTGTAGTAACCTTCTTCGTCAAGAAGCAATCAAGGATAAATCATTCCTTACTGTAGAAGCCCAAATGCCCAAGCCTTATTGTCCTTTTATTCATGATCTCAATGCTGCCAGCCTTACTCCATTCCTTTGAACCAGCGTTACTGCTTCCTCTCTGAATCAACCTTGCTGCATTCCATTCTGAACCAGCCTTACTGCGCACCCATTTCAAGCTCACTTTCCAAGAGGACGAGTCTCAGCCTTGGTACATACTGGGACATTCTAAGAATAGAGTTTGCCTATCACTCAATTTCTATACATCATTGGTTTGACTCAATAATCTCTCCCTAAATTGATGATAGCGAATTCTATCTAAAGAGCAAGAAGATAAACTCATAGTCATTCATATTCATCTAATAATACATCTTTTTATATTCAAAAAACATGAACATACAAAACTTTGAGACATACGAATAGGCTCCCAAGCTCTACTGCTTCTGTCTCTTTGGAGCAGTAGGGTCATCACTATCTTTCGTCCTCTTTGTTGGCGTAGGCCTGGGAGGCACAGTAACCGTCTGTGAAGTAGTCTGCGCTGTTGTTAGCTGTGATCCTCCTGATGAGCTTAGCTATGTCCCTCTGCTGATTGTCTACTTCAGGGCTTGACTGAAGAAATCAAGGCTGCTTTTAATGCTCTACTCAGTTTTTTTAAAGACATCTTCCTCCAAATGAGTGTCAACCACACTTTAGTTCAGTAATGCCCCTGATTGCCATTGTGAGTCTAAGGAGGAGTGGAATGGTGTGCACAACCTTTGTTGTTACTGATGGTCATCCAAGTCAAGATTATGGTCAAGGAAAAGCCAACATAATCGAAATGGGCCTTCAAAGGTAAGGAAAATGGGCCAAGGGAAAAGCCCACTCGATTAGGGTTTCCTTCCCTATAAATACACCATTGTCAAGGGGGTATGGGGGTATTCTCAATCTTCTCCACATTCCACTACTCTTTCTTACTCTCTCTCTCTCTCTCTTACCCAGATCGGGCACATACTGACTTGAGCGTCGGAGCGGGTGAAAAACAGCAGTGAAAAACAGTTTGGCACATCAGGTAGGGAGATGCGATCAATGCAGCACCATGTCGATAACCCGAAGCTGAACTACTAATATGCAACCAGAACCATCCAACATGCCTTCCGGTAGTCGCGCTCCGCTTTCACCACTCCTTAGTGACAGACCCTTGAGATCGGTCCGTACAAGGGCAGACCTGGCGCCACTCCAAGTTGAGTACATGGCAGAGAGCCCGGTAGTTCAGTACACTACTATGGTCATGTACCAAGAGTTGCGCCAAGAAATGACCCGACAAATGCAAGACGCTCTAAGGGAGATGGAAAACCTACTGAACGATAGGTTTCCCACACACCCGGACGCGGCACCTCCACAGAACATGGAGAGGGGAGCACTCGTCGTTCCTCCGCAAAATACGGAACGAGTACCCCTAGCTGACCCGATCGATCTTCGACTCCAGATTAATTGAGCCAGAGTAGAAGGTCTTCGAACTGAAGAAGAAGACCTTAGAAATCACATCAATGCTGGGAGGAAAGACCTAAGAATCCATCTGAATGCTCGGTCGATAAACTCGAGACCCTTCGTACCCGATCGACCGGAGGGGGCCCAAGGTTCTCAGGCCGTCCCGCTCCAACCTGATGGACAACTAATTCCCTTGGAACAAAAAGTGGAGCAACTTTACAAGGTGTTTGAGCAAACCGAACGAGGATCCCGTTTCAGGAGCGAAGAAAGAGTGTTCAGAACAGACACTCCTTTCACGGTCGAGATCAACGAGCAGCTTCCCCCTGTAAGTTTCTGAATGCCGTCATGTGACACCTATGACGGGACGACCGATCCAGATGAGCACGTTCAAAACTTCCAGACTTTATTGAATTTCCAAGTAGCGCCCGATGCCATAATATGCAAGGCCTTTCCAACCACTCTCCGTGGACCGGCCCGAGCATGGTTCAATACTCTTCCAACAGGATCGGTAGATTTGTTTGCGGAATTGCTGAACTATTCCACATGCAATATGTTAATAGCAAACGACAAAGGCTCACATCTAGCTATATGTCCAAGATATTTCAACAACCGGGCGAAGATCTTAGATCGTACTTCCAAAGGTTCAACACCAGAAGGTCAAGATTGAAGATCCGATAGATCACGAGATATGTCAAGCCTTGATAAATGGTTTGGCGAGCGATGACCTCTCATATAGCCTCTCGAAGAGGGAATGATAGACATTCTCCGACATTCTAGCCAAGTTGGGAAAACACATTCATGCCGAGACTGCAAGGAAGATCCGCTATCGGAGGCTCAGACTATGGACGGAACGAAGAAGGAGGAAGGAAGGCCCGGAAAGACTGACAGAGTACCGGACAAGAAAAATTTTAAAGGTAAGAGATCGGGGAACAACATTGCTCGGTCAACCTCTCTCAGTGACAACAAGTATACTCCTCTTAACGCATCGAGAAGAGAGGTACTCATGGCCGCATGAGAGGAAAACCTCTTGATCAACAACCTAGAGAAACAAAGCTTTCTTGGTGCTTCAAAGGACAAGACTTAGTATTTCCAATATCACAAAGACCACGGAGGAATGCCGTCACCTGAAAGACGCCATAGAGGAATTGATCCGTAAAGAACATCTCAAGAAATTCCAGACAGATCGAGGGCATAAGGTCGGTCGACCATCTCCGAAAGGGAAGGAACGACCAAGATCACCCGACGAACAAAGAGAGCCAAATCGACCTTCACAACGTCCGTACATTAATGTGATCATCGGGGGCATCGCCCCGGAAAGTGGTCTGAAGACCCCCCATAGGAACTGAGACCCTCAAGATGACTCCACTACCAATGAAGGAAAAAAGATACGGACCGACCCTGTTGTCCAATTCGGACCCGAGGATGACCCCGGAATCCAATTCCCTCATGATGAAATCCTTGTTGTTACCCTCCACATTAGGGATTACGATATCGAAAATATGTTGGTCGATAGTGGTTCGTCTGTCGACATACTCTATCTCTCTACCATAGAGGATGGGAATGACCGAGAGGGATCTCAAGCCGTTCCGTATCCCTTTGATCGGGTTCAAAGGAGAGACCGTATATCCAAAGGGGTATATCTCCCTATCACTGACTGTGGGAGATGAAACTACCGGTCGGACTCGGACCCGAATGGCAGGCTTCTTTGTGGTAGACCTTTCCTTTACCTACAATGGGATTCTCAGCCGACTATCTATAGTGGACCTCCAAGCGATGATCGCTCTGTGTTATGTGATGATCAAGTTTCCTACCCCGAAAGGAGAAGGCATGATCAAAGGCAACCAAAACGCCTCAAAGGCATGCTATACAGCCACCTTAAAGCAATACCGGGATCTACAAGAAAAAGAAACCCTCCAATTGGATCTCGACTCGAGGTTAATCAAGCCTCGGCCCCAACCGGTCGAAGACTTAGACGAGATTCCCCTGAACCCGGAAGATTGAGCCAAGTGTGCAAAGATCGGTTCTCAATTGACTGACCTCATCTGATTGGACTTGATCAAGTTCCTCTGCTCCAATTCGGACATCTTTGCTTGGTCACCCTCAAACATGCCGGGTGTCGATCCAAACGTGATCATGCATCGGTTGGCAGTAGACAAGAATGTTTGGCTAGTGAAACAGGAAAGAAGGCACTTTAAGGAAGAACGGAACCGAGCCATTGCAGAAGAGGTCGATAAGCTCCTCACGGCTGGCTAAAATACCCAGACTGGCTGGCTAATGTGGTCATGGTGAAAAAAACGAATGGCAAATGGCGGATATGTGTCGACTTCACCGACCTAAACAAGGCATGTCCTAAGGATTCATATCCCCTCCCGAGGATCGACCAACTAGTTGATGCAACGTTCGGCCACAAACTCTTGTCATTCATGGATGCTTTCTCCAGATACAATCAAATATTTATGGCTCCCGAAGATCGTGAGAAAACATCCTTCGTAACTGACCTAGGGACTTCAAGCCATTATTGAGGAGCACGATGAGATATATGTGGATGATATGCTGACCATGTCTAAGGAGGTTGACCTCCATGTATCTGACCTGAGCAAGGCGTTCGACCTCTTGCGAAAGTATAAGATGAAACTCAATCCTCCCAAATGCACCTTCGGTGTGGCATCTGGCCAATTCCTGGGCTACCTCGTCACACAATGACACATTGAAGCCAATCCGGCTCAGGTCGAAACAATTCTGAAGAAGGAACCACCAAAAACAAGACGAGACGTCCAAAGGCTAACTCGGTGTATCGCTGCACTCGGGCGGTTCCTCTCTTAAGGAGCCGAACGGACGCTCCCAATTTTCAAGACGTTGAGAGGTGCCGGATCGAAAATAGAATGGGATCAAACATGTCAGACTGCCTTTACATGGGATCAAAGAGTATCTTCATGAGATCCCACTCCTCACTCGGCCTCAAGAGGGGGAGCGCCTCTACCTTTACCTCGCGGCCGCTGAAGAGGCCGTATCTGTTGTTCTCCTAAGGATAGAAGGAGGGATCCAACGATAGGTCTACTACATCAGTAAGGTATTGCACGGTCCTGAGATCCGATACCCCAAGTTAGAGAAGGTGACCCTAGCACTCGTTACAGCCACGAGAAAATTAAGACCCTACTTCCGAGCTCATTCGGTCGTTGTGATGACGGACCTACCTCTGCGACAAGTCCTCTACAAGCCTGAGGTCTAGACGCTTGATGAAATGGACTGTAGAAATAAGTGAATACGGGATCACGTATGAGCTAAGGACTGCCATAAAAGCTCAAGCTCTTGCAGACTTCCTGGCAGAGTGCCAGCTTGGCCCAGATCAGGTCGAACAAGAGGAATCGATCGAGTACGAGATCGTCCCGACAACATGGAAGACCTACATTGACGGCTCTTCTTGCAAAAAGCGATCGGGAGTAGGGGTACTTCTAATCTCTTCAACCGAATGGAACCTTCCTTGCTCGATCACACTCCAGTTCGAGGCCATAAACAATATGGCTGAATATGAAGCACTGATCTCAGCTCTTAGCTAATAAAGCATCTAAAAATAGATCGTATGGAGATCTATTCAGACTTGAGACTAGTCATGGAACAAGTAGGAGGCAAGGATATGTATCTCTTGCACAAAGACTCATCAAGGCATTTGTCAACTTGCAGATTTGGCAAATCCCTCGAGGGGAGAATAGCATAGCAGATGTCCTAAGGAAGCTTCCGTCCGGATCAAGCAAATGGGTCGAACACAAGCTGCTAACCGAAGTGGTATGATCACCCAGGAAGGATGGCAATCAGATCGAAGCCATCGAGGTCTTTTCGTCATGGGTGGATGATCTGAGACAGTATCTCAAGCACGGGACCCTACCGAATGATCGAAAAAAAGCTCTAAAAATCAAACGGATCACCCCTGAGTACCTGATAATAGATCAAGACCTATTGTGAAGATCCTACTCCATGCCTTTACTGAAGTGCCTAAGGCCGACCGAAGCCAAGTCCGTCCTGACCGAGGTCCATGAAGGAATTTGTGGAAATCATCATGGAGTACAAACCTTAGCACATAAATGTATGAGACAAGGATATTTCTTGCCTACCATCAAAGCCGATGCCAATGACTTAGTGCAGAAGTGTGATAGATGCCAATGGGGAATCGACATCCTTGCTCATTTTCCCATGGCACCGGGACAAATGAAGTTCGTCATAGTAGTTGTTGAATATTTCACTAAGTGGGTCAAAGCGGAGGCCGTCCCAAAGATTACAAACCGAGTTGCAAAAGGGTTCGTGTGGAGACCGATCTTTTGTCGATTTGGAATTCAAAAGATACTCATCTCCGACAATGGAACTCAATTCACTAGCTCGGCCTTCACAAAATTTTGTGAAAAGTTTGGCATCGAGCAGAGGTTCGCTTCAATCAAGCACCCCCGGACTAACGGACAAGTTGAAGCTATGAACAAGGAGATACAAATACCTTAGCCAAAAAAGCTTGCATCAGCAAAGGGACTATGGGCTGATGAACTACCTGCCATTCTATGGAGACCTCCTTCGCACTTGCCTTTGGAATGGAAGCAGTGGTGCCCATCGAGCTCCAAACTCCTACCGCACGGGTCCTGGGTTATAAGGGAAGAGCTCGACCTACTAGAAGAAAAGAGAGAAGAAGCTCATGTCCGAGCTCGAGCCTTCCAAATGCGGATTTCTAAGTACTTCAATACTAATGTCCGACCTCGCCAACTCAAGGTAGGAGATTTGGTTTTGAGGAATGCTGAATTTGAAACGGGAAGAACTGGGGACAAGCTCTCCGAAAATTCGGAAGGACCGTTCAAAGTCATCTCAGTCTCGTCACATAGAGCATGCAAGATAACTCGACCTAATGGGCAGGAACTACCTCGAACCTTCAGTATGGAAGACGTCAAGTTCTACTTTGTTTGAGATGAAGGACCTAGTCGGCTCATATCCTGAAGTGATTATGACCGATCTGAATAATGATATACTAGGCTAGACTAAAATTGTCCTGAAGTGATAATTAAATGGTCTAAATAAGTCCTGAAGTGACTATGTACTAGCTCCATCATAGTTGGATAAAAGGATCGTTTTTTGTCAAATGAAATTATGTGAAAACTGTTAATGTTTTGACAAACCGACCTGAATTTGCTATGACAATGACCAGAATGGTTAATGTTCGAACGAACTGCCGTGACTTAACATGACAATAACTGAAGGACCTAGTGGAAAGACTAGGAAAATGATCCATATCCCCTATGGCTGAATGACCGCATGAACAAGCCAAAGGAAAGCCAATGTTCTAAGGTTGAAAGAGTATAGAGACAGGGCAGAACGCCCCGACTGACTCAAAAAATAGAAAAAAAAGAAAAAAAGAAAAAACTTTACAAAGATGGCAGCGTGAAACTGGTAAAGTCTCGAAGACGAAAACGGCTTAATGACCAATAGAGTACATCAAAAGGTTCGAACTGAATTCTCGACTAGGAGAATTCACATGAAAGTATAAATAGGGAGGAGGCATCAAATTGCAAAAGTTTGCACAATACAACTCAAAAGCAAGTACTCTAGATCGATCAACTATCCAAGAACAAGTACTCTAGACCGATCGGCCCCGTGAAAGCAACGAAAAGGAGCAAGGAATGTCAATCCTACCCAAATATCAATAGGATGTCCTACTCAGCTGCTTTGCCAAGTCGTCCCGAGCACTCGTCCCCTGGACCCCACTACGAACGAATGACCTCGCAGCAATATCCTAAGTTGAACGAGCGACAGTAGTGATAGTGGCCACCCAAGCGGCCGCAGCAGCAGCCTGGGCATCCGCTTTCCTCCGAGACTCCGGGTGGCTACTAAGAGACTTGAGATCCATCTTCTGTGCCGGGACATTTGGAAAAACCATCTTACAGAATTCCTCCAGCTCATAAAACCCGGAATCAATCCCTTTGTTGAACCCATCTTCCCCAGCCTCCTCGACCCTCTTATCTGCAGCCTCTAACTCCCTCCGTAGCTGGGCGACCTCGTCAATAGACATCTCGAGCATGGCAATAGCAGCGGCCTGAGAAACCTGCATTCACAAGAGATCTCGCTCGGCCTCGATCGTCTTCCTCCTCTCCTCTTCCAGCTCTGACCGAAGCAGTTGACTCTGCTCATGACATTTTTGAAGGTTGCAGTTCTCAGTAATTAGATTGTCAATGCAGTGTAGAAAGCCAAGTGTGCCGATCACATTCTGCAAAACGAAACAAAATGGTCAATCGCATAAACAAAAGGCCAAGTACCCCATAAGCGCTACGAATGACACAATGCTCAAAACTCTCACGTTCCGCCTCGGATTGCATAGCTCGGTCGGAAGGAAGGTAGATGGACTCAAGTACGAGCCTTGAACCGCGTGGTCCAAGCTGAGGCCTCAGGATGAATCCTTTAAGTGGGAACATTAGCCTCCTCTCCAGCCAGACCGGTCGGACGTACGACTCCCTTAGAAGGTCGTCCGAATAAGCAACAAGCTTGAGCGGACCGGTCTCAGATCCGACCGACCTACGAGGTCTCAAATCCGAATAAACTCTCTCCCCTCGTGCTTGTGTCCGATGCCTTCTCCTTCCCCATCCTCCTGTCTTGGGTCAGGCGTGGGGCGACCCCCACTAGTTCAGTAGCATCTGAGGAGGGGATAGGGTCCGGATTAGCAGCAAGTCTAGCTTTCCTCCTCCTCAACAACTCCTCCAGAGCAACCATACCTGTAAAAGGGGAAAGTCAGGACAGGTCAGTAAAACTCTGAGCGAGGAAAGAAAATAAAACGATACTCACTCATTACATATTTATGCAAGAACTCCTCAGCGATCAAGTCCAACACTTTGAAGGTGCGCACAGACTTAATGAAACGATCAATGACAGATCTGGCCACCCTCTCGTCCGAACCAAGGATAGGAGATCAGATATGGGTAAGAGAAACACCTGATCTTTAATGGGTAGCAAAGTCAAACACAGCTCCATCCGTGCATCGAACATACAAACACTGGTCACGCCACCGGTGACTGTCTTTTAAATCGACCAAAAACACTTTACCCGGTCGCGAGGCTAGGTGATACCAAACATTCTCACGGTAGTTCAGACAGAAAAAACTAAAAAGAAGCATGGGTGTGATAGCCACCCTATCCACGCCCAACTCTCGAGCAGCCATATAAGACCCAATCATCATCCTGATCCAGTTGGGCAAGAACATGGAAGGACACATCCCCATATATCGGAAGACCGAACTGAGGAATCGATGAATTGGGAATCTCAGTCCGGCACTAAAAGTACCAAGGTAGATGCGAAGAACTGAGCTCTCCGTCGGAGTACATATCCGCTGTCTAGACTCAGGCCGATCTATAACAAAACCACACGAAATAAAGAACTCGAATCTAAGGGACTTCAATCTCTGCTTAGAGATCCTAGAAGGATAACTAAAGACCTTGGGAGAAATCACGCGTGTACGACCCTCATCGCCCTTCCTGTTCGAAGAGTCCCCGTCCGAAGACAAGGTCTCATGGCCGGGGTCAGCGCGAGGAGAATGGATCATGCCCCCTGAAGAACGGCCGGTCGAATGAGACTCGACGAGCCATAGGTAACGAGGAGAAGAATCGTGTCCCAAGGACTACTTTACCCGTTTATAGACTTTCCCACCTCCAAGAGGTTGGGACGACGAGAGAACAACAAGGTCAAGAAGGTCCGATCGATCTAAGGGAACTCGGCAAGACCAGGTCCCACATCCTCCAAATCAGAATCGATATCATCAAATAAAGAGTGCAAATTATAATCCATACCTACTTGTGAGAATCAATAAACCGGAACAAAGAAGCTGTCCAACCTCCCAAATGTTGTCCGACCTCCCAAAAACTGTCTGACCCTCCCAGGAGCTGTCCGACCTCACCACCACTAAGCACGTCCGGATAAGCCTGGAGAATCCGACCTCGGATCCACACGACAATGGTACCCGGACGACCGACCTCCGCATTGGTCCGAACTCATCACTCCACCGGATCGACCTCGTACTGCTGACTAGGACGACCTCTAACAAGCAAAGCCAAACCGGACGATCCAAACTCACCATGTCCGACCTCACTTCACGCCACCCAAACGAACGGACCAACCTCCCTCCACACGACCTTGCCTGGTTTCCTCTCCCATGGTATCTTGGAATGGTTGGTGGAATATGAATGAAGAGAAAGAAAAGGGATCACCAACTCCCCTAATCTTCCATATATATAAGGTTGGTCAAGCTTTGGTCAAAGGGAACTAGGGTTTTCAATGGAAGAATATTGGTCAAATATTGTTCGAAGGAAGAACCAAGGTTCCCTATTCCACTTAAGCTGCCCCTGGACCCCTATCAACGTACACACATCTGTCAAGGACATGAAGTTGTTGACGATCTCAACATAAAGGACTTGATTGGTCTAAGCCATTCAAGTAAAAAACATACCTTACCCCGGGCTAGAGGAATAGGAGCAAAGGGTCCCTCGGCGAGACCTGATCTGTCCAACTACCCCAGACCGGGTAAAAGACCCTAGATTCGGTCACGGGGGCAGAGAGTCCCTTACAACTCTCAATAAAAGAGCCTACCCTAAAGTCGTTACCCCACTAAGCAAGCTGTTCGATCGAAAAGACCGATCCAATTGTTCAAACCTCGATATGGTCTAAGAAGGCAAAGACTCGATCGGACCTATCGTCCTACTCTTCACCCGAAAAACAGATGAAAGAGAATTCAACTCTTTGTGCCGACCAGATCGGTCAGCCTCGAAGGCATGGGGGGCAAATGATGGTCACCCAAGTCAAGATTATGATCACGGAAGAGTCAACATAATGGAAATGGGCCTTCAAAGGTAAGAAAAATGGGCTTAGGAAAAAGCCCACCCAATCAGGGTTTCCTTCCCTATAGATACACCATTGTCAAGGAGGTATGGGGGCATTCTCAATCTTCTTCATATTCCACTACTCTTTCTTACTCTCTCTCTCACCCAGATCGAGCACATACTGACTTGAGTGTCGGATTGGGCGTCCGAGGTACGTACCTCGATCTCCCGACTAACGGCGTTTTCTTGGTTCTTGGTGTACAGATCATTCGGCGCATCCCCAGATCGGTCTCGCATCATCAGATCAGTCCGATATACGACCGGACCATCATACGGTCCGACCCAACCCTTGAGATTAGACCAGCTATGACAAACAGTTACTGCTGTGACCATCATACGGTCCGACCCAACCCTTGAGAGTAGACCAGCTATGACAAACAGTTACTACTGTGGACTCTCTCCCTGTTTGCTAGCATCAGTGAAAAGGAATAGAGTGCTACCTATTAAGTGTTGACTCAAATCATTGATTTTGGACTTGATCTAATAGAGTTCTGCTTCGTTCTTGGTTTGGCTTCTCATTTAGATACTTGAGCATGGCAATGTCATCACCCAAGGAGGTGCCCTCTCTCTCGACATTCTCTTTTAGGCATTCCACTTGCTCAATAATGGTATTGGTGAGGGTGGTTAACTAAGTTTGTAGCCTGTCTGTGGTCTGTTTATGCATTTCTCCCGTAGACTTCCTTATAATAACCTAGGAAGCATCTGTTGCATTAGCAGTAGTGGATGCATGCTTTGTGTGGCGTCTGATCTCTGTGATGGCCATTGTGAAGTCTATGTTGAGATACTCAACTGCTAGCTGAAGTTTGCTGAGTTGATCCGATAGGGACTCAGCAGTAGAGTTCATGTGGGAGTTTGCAATGAAGAAGTGCTCACCCTGTTGCCGTTGACGCTGGAGTACTTTTCTGGCAAGTAATTACAGCAGCTTCATTGGATCACTTAGGTTGATAGTAGCCCTTGGAGTAGTAGACGTATGATGTGTTGTTCGTTCTTGTGCTTTGGGGGATCCTCCAGTCGAGAGGTTGAAATACTTTTGAACAAGGGACACTAGTGCAGGAGGGCCTTTGGAGCTTGAGCCTTCATCAAGATCTTCATTGATCTGCTCAGAGTATGCAGTGGAGTAAAGAAGCAGCGGTGGAAAAGGGAACCACTGGAATATACTCTTCTGCTGTAATGGAAGAACTGGGAGTAAGAGGAATATCCTTTATGATTAGGATATCCACTGTTATCCACTCCAGTTATGCAGTAGCCTCAGACACTCCTGTAGGAACCTTAGTTGTTCTTGTGGCTTGCTCATCTTCTTGTGCAGTAGCCTCATACACCACTACAGGAACCTCAAACATTCCTGTGACATGCTCATCTTCTTATATGGAAGCCTCAGACGCTTCAGCCGTAGCCTGCGGTAGTTCTTGAGTATCTCCTTGATGAGATATGGTCGCCTCAGATGATGGTATAGGAGTCTCCGACACTCTTTGTAGTTCCTCACCTTTTTGTGTAGAAGTCTCAAACACTTCTGTCACTGGTGGTGCTTGGATTTCGGAGGGAGCAGCAGGAGTTTGTGGCTCTTGTTGTGGTGGTGGTGGTGATTTTGTGATGGTGTTTTGGGTTGGTGGTGGTTGGTGGTGGTGAGGTGGCAAAGATAGGTTGCCATGGTGGTGTGAGTTAAGGAACACTACAGATAGGGGATTTTGCAGTGATGATGACATAATGTTGCCTTTCAACAGTGGTGATGGAGTCTACTGATGGAATATTATGCTATAGAGGGGTCTACAAGTCTTGAGAAGCATCTCCCAACTCTGAGTAAGCTCCAAGTGCGGCCTCAACAATAAGATTCATGCCAATTTGGTCCTCCTCACTTGGTTGGGCTTCCTCCCCCTGGGTTGCTGCAGGAATCGTAGTGAGGTCCTGTGCAGCGGGCTCTACGACAACTGTATCAAAGAGCTCTTCATCTGAGCTTTCTTGTTATGATGCAGAAGGGGGAGGAGCATTGTCATCTTCATCACCAGCATTGTTGCCACCTCCAGAAATCCTGCCCTCTATTATGATAACCATACATTCCTGCAGAAGGGTATTTGTGGCATTCTGGATCAATTTTCAAAGCTTTCTTTCCTTCTCTGGAGTTATCACAAACTCTACAATAGCCTCCCATTTCTTGTAGAACTGCTGGCTTTTATAATTATTGTCATTATATTTAACGGCCAACATGACTCCAATCCTTGAGGCATACATGGATGTGTCTACAAGGGTGTTGTCATCATTTACCCTTTGAAGAGTGTGAAAGATAGGGTAATGTTGGCAGGAGGTCTGTTGTCTCTTTTGGTGCTCTTTCTTCTTCTGGTGCAAGTTGAAGGTGGTTTGGTGGGAACATTTTGGCTTGTGGTGGTGATATTTGTTTGATTTGTGGTTGAGGTTGATTGGGCATTTTCAATGCCACTTTAGATGGTTGCAGTAACGTCAACTTAGATATTTAGATTTGAAAGGGTTGCTGCAAGATTTGGGTTGATGAGATTCCTCTAATGTAAGTCTTTCTGCATGTACAATATCTTCCTCAATTTGCCTCTGGCCTCGTTTGGGCTTAGGGTATTGAACCAAAATCTTCTTACCTTTGGCCTTAGGATCAATGTTTCGTTGAGATCTTTGTGATGTATATGGTGGTGTTCGGATGGAGATGCTTGTGGATGTGGTTGTGGTTGTTGGTATGAGAGTTGTTGTTGATATATGTGATGGAGAGGCTTTTATGGTGGTGGTTGTGTCGCCATCAACCTCCATTGCAGAAGGGATAGACTCCTCCCTTCCAATAAGAGGTAAAAAAAGGGCTGTCTCATGTGGCAATTCCTTTAGCACTTTGCCAATTACCTTGATGGAGGTGGTGATTACAGGAGGGCGACTTCTTATTGATGTAGCATCATCTGTATCAACTGTAGTTGAGCTGGAGTCTATTCTCGCAGACTCCACTGCAGTAGGGCTTGCTCTTACCTCTTGAGAGGCTTTACTGTTGAAAATAACTCAGCAAGTCTCAACAGATTGACGACTTCTTTGATGTCGTCATCGGTCAGATTAAGAGAGTCAAAATTAACCCCAAATCCTATTTAAGACTTGGTTTCAGATGATTCGGATTTAGTAGGGTTCTTGGATTTGATTACCTTGGGTGCCATTTTAGGGCTTTTGAAAGTTGAGAGCATTTCGGGAGTTTGAGAGTTTGAGAATTTGAGAATTTGAGAGAGAGAGAGATTTATCGTAGTAGGGTAAGCGTAAAGGGTAAAAATGCTTGGCATGAGTCCCTATTTATAGTGAAACAGAAACCTTTTCAATTGGGTGATGAAAAAGTGGGGAGTCATTGACCACAAACCGCTTCTTGGGAAGTGGCGCAGTAATGATGTGACTATTCAGTGTTAGTACAACATACCTTACTACAGTGAGGGTAAACTTTTGCTGTAGTAAGACAATTCCCAAGTATTGCTGTAGTAAGTATGAACCTTGCTACGATAGCATGACACTTTGTTTATAGAATTGTTCATTCTGAGGAACTAATGCCTTATTTAAATCAAACATCCCTAATTCTCCTTTAAGTAGATAGATTTAGATTCTTAAAAGGGATTTTGAGAATATATCGACAACTTGTTTTTTTGTGGGAATAACTTCTAATTTGACATAACTCTTCTGCACATGATCCCTTATGAAATGATATCTTGTATTTATGTGTTTTGTCCTAAAGTGAAATACAAGATTTTCACACATTGCAATAGCATAGTTGTTATCACAATAGATAGAAGATTTAAAGAAACTTAGCTCATAATCAAGAGGTTGTGGCTTCATGGGTGACTACAGCTCAGGCTTCTTCTTTGCAGGGCGGTTAGACGAAGATAAGTGTCCAACCTTATCGCAGTTGTGGTAGCAGAGTGCAGAGATTTTAGGTGTGGGAGTGTCTCTGCCCGGTCTGCTATTCTTAAAACCCAAATCAGTAACTTGTTTGCAAGCTAAATAAAGTAGAGTTCCTTTCTGAGCTAGAAAATTTGGCTCTGATACCAATTGAAAGTCCGGATATAGGTTGCTGTGAGACTAGAGGGAAGGATGAATAGTCTCTTTTTCGAACACTATTGTCAAAACGAAAGTCAGTGAGACAACAAGTTTGTTACGAGTTTACTGCAGTAATACAAAACCTTACTACAGTATCGTTGGTTCCTTTTAGTTTATTGTTGGTTGAAATTGATTAGCAGTAGGGTTAAAGATAATGAAAACAACAATGTAAAAACACGAAGGTTTTTATGCTAGTGAGACAACAAAGCTAAAATACGATTATATCACTTACTTCAGTCTTTCCTTCATTATCCATATGATACATTAAGAGGATAGTACTACGTGTGATTGTTTTATGCTCACAATCAATCTGTCACTTTACAACGTGTAAATGACAATATAAACCGATTGCAAGATCTTTTCTTCTCCTCCACAGGACTCAAAACAGCCTCTTGAAATGTCTAACACTAGTACTATTCAAACTCTGCTTTCAATACCTGGCTCAGATCTTCAACTATCAACTTCGTCCATCGTTCACTTTATGCCTTAATGAACTTGTCTTTTGTTTCAGAGCAAAGGAGATTCAAAATCCCATCGAAATCTTGGAATTGCATCTGTATTTATAGGCAATCCCAAATTTCTAGCCATTGTTTAAGTCATCCATTCTTGAAATATCATTTTCATGCCATCCTGGAATCATATTGGCAAACCCGTGACCTCTAGTGTTGATACAGAGAAGTTCACTGACACTGTACAAAAAACAACGGTGAACTATGGCTTATTCTGAACCCCTCTGTAGAACTCAGCCCTATTGACCATCAGCCTTGCTACAGTAACCCTTTTCTCACAAAAGTAATTTAGGATTAACCCTTCTTTCATCTGGACCTTTCTGTTGAACGCAGTCTTACCCTTCAGTCTTGCTGCAGTAACCTTCTTCAACCAAAAGCAATCCAGGATAGATCATTCCTTACTGCAGAAGCCCAAATGCCCAGGCCTTACTGTCCTTTTACTCATGACCTCAATAACAAACCTTACTGCGTTCCTCTTTGAACCAGCCTTGCTTCATTCCATTCTGAACCAGCCTTACTGCACATCCATTATAGGCTCACTTTTCAAACAGAAAAGTCTCAGTCTTGGTACATATTGGGACATTCTAAGACTAGAGTTTGCCTATCACTCAATTTCTATGCATCATGGGTTTGACTCAATAGATAGACTGAGCAGGATCATGCAGACCGGGGAAAAAATTGAGTAAACAAAGGTATTATGTGGAGATCATCCGAGCCCAAAGAGCCTTAAACCCAAAACAAGTTACCCCGATTGCCATCTTTCCTTCTTGGATGGACGATATCTGGAGTTACATTTTGATGGGAGCTCTACCCGAAGATCCTCGTGCACACAAAAGACCCGAAGGAAGGCCCTTGAGTTCCTGATACTCGGGGAAGACCAGTACAAAAGAGCTTACTCATCCCTTCTCCTGGAGTGTGTCACCGAAAAAGAGGGAAGGATGACACTCATTGAGACACACTTTGTGGTATGTGAGAACCATCACGGTGCCTGAATTCTCGCATAAAAGTGTCTTACACAAGGATACTTTTGGCCAACCTTGCAAACTGATGCAACCAAGCTAGTGAAGAGTTACGACCAGTGTCAAAGAACGGCGGACAACATCAACGAACCAGCTTTCGGGATCACAATTATCGAGATTCCATGCCCCTTTGAACAATGAAGAATTGACATCCTCGAGCCATTTCCTTTGGCAATTGGTCAAAGAAAATTTGTCACTGTGGTAGTCAAGTACTTTATGAAGTGGGTGGAAGCTGAAGCGGTCCCGTAAATAACATAGCGAGCCACCGTCAACTTTGTCTGAAAGTCTATTACTTGTCGGTTTTGGTTACGCCGAATTCTCATTTTCGAAAATGGTAACCAGTTCACCAAGAAGAACTTTGAAAATTTTTGTGCCAAGCATGAGATCGACCAATGCTTGTCTCAGTAAAATACCCTCAGACAAATGGACAGGTCGAGGTAGTTAGCAAGGAAATCAAAAAGGCCCTGGCTAGGAGATTGACAGATGAAAAGGGTCTCTGGATGGAAGAACTAGTCGGGCACTGTGGACCCACCACACTATACCAAAAAGATCAACCGGGGAATCACCTTAAAGTTTAGCGTTTGGAATTGAAGCAGTGGTACCTGTTGAAATCGAGCACCCTACCCCGAGAATGATGGGTTTCCTACTTGAGAAGAACCCACATTTGATAAAGGAGGAGTTAGACTTCCTAGGAGAAAAAAACGGAGAGAGCCTTGTTGAATGTCCGAGTTTACCAACAGAAACTCACCAAGCACTTGAACAAGAAGGTAAAACCCCGGACTTTTAAGTTGGGAGATTTAGTTCTGAGGAGAGCTCAATTCGAAGTCAGGCAAACCAGTGGAAAGCTCGCTGATAAATGGGAAAGGCCTTATCAGGTAAGTGCAGCGAAGACCAGAGGGGCATACAGGCTAGCCCAACTCAATGGGCATGAACTACCAAGAACCTTCAACAGAGATGACCTAAGAATGTCATACCCATGAAAACCTATGAATGGATTTCCTAACAGGGATGCCTAAAAGGTTCAGAAAAATTTTGTACTTGATAAACGGAACGAAAAGTCTCAAACTTTGTTTTCATTGACTTATGTCTTTCACCCCGTTTTCCTACATCATATGTTCGAAATCTTAAAAGGAAAATTCAATTACCACAGATCGGGAAGTCACTAAGAGCACAAATGTTTGGATCATGTAAAAAGTTCAACACTATATTAAAGTCTGAACTAGAAATCGGTTCTCACTAGCTCTTAACACCATATGAAAGTCTCAATGAGCTTGCTGTTAGACTAGAGGGGGTGAATAGTCTCTTTTTCGAAATGCACAATATAATCAAAATTAGATTAACGGTAGAGTTGTTCGGAGGTTACTGCAGTAATGTGAAACCTTACTGTAGTATAGTTGATTCCTTTTAGTTTTGTTCTAAGTCAAAGTTGATTAGCAGAAGGTTATATGTACTGAAAGCAATAATGTAAAAACACAAAGGTTTTTATACTGGTTAGGCAATATAGCTAAAATACGGCTATATCCCTTACTCTACTCTTTTCTTGATTGTCAATGTGATATATCAAGAGGATAGCACTAAGTGTGATTTTTTATTTTTATTTTTGCTCACAATCAACCTATCACTTTACAACGTGTAAATGCCAATACAAATCAATACCCAAGAACATTTCTTCTCCTCAATAGGACTTGAAACAGCTTCTTGATCTTGTTTGTTAAAACTAGTGCTATTCAAACTTTACTTTCAATAGCTGACTTACATCTTTAGCTATCGACTTCTTTATTTCTCTTCACTGGGAGCCTTACTGCATGAGTATTCAATTCAGAGTTGTCCTTTGTATTTATAGATAACCCCAAAACTGTAACCATTACCAGAGTCGTCCTTTCTCTGAACCATCGCTTTCATGCCTCCCTGTAACTATCTATAGTTAAAACCCGTGACTCCTATTCCTGACATTGAAAGGACACTGAACTCTGCAAAGGATCCCACGTGATTCTTTTCTTCATCTGGACCCCTCTGTTATTCTTGACCTTATAGTCTCTCAGCCTCACTGCAGTAATCCTTTTCAACCAGAAACAATCTAGGACAAATCATTCCTTACTATAGAAATCCAAATTTCCAAGCCTTACTGTCCCTATACTCATGACCTTAATGCTGCCAACCTTACTACATTCCTTTGAACCAGTCTTACTGCGTTCCTCTCTAAACTAGCCTTGCTACATTTCTTTTTGAACTAGCGCTATTGCGCAACCATTACAAACATACTTTCCAAGCAAACTAGTCTCAGCCTCGGTATATACTTGGATATTCTAAGACTAGAGTTTTTCTATCACTCAATTTCTATACATCATGGGTTTGACTCAACAATCTCCCCCTAAATGGACAATAGCAAACTCTATCTAAACAGCAAGAAGATGTACAACTTTTCTTTTATATACATTAAAAAAAAATAAACATACAAAATTTTTGAGACATACAAATAGGCTTACATGCTTTACTGTTTCTGTCTCTTTGGAGCAATAGGGTCATCACCATCTCTCCTTCTTTTTTGAGGCACAGTAGCCTTCCTTGAAGTAGTCTGTGTTGTTGTTTGTTGTGACCCTCCTGATGAGTTTAGCTGTGTCCTTTGCTAATTGTCTGCTCCAAGACTTGATTGAAAAAATCAAGGCGCTTTTAATGCTCTGTTCAGTCGTTTTAATGGCATCCTCCTCTAGATAAGTGTTAACTACACTTTTGGTTAGTAATGCCCCCGATTGCCTTTGTAAGTCCAAAGATAAGTGGAATGGTGTCCTCAATCTTTTATATTGCTATTATAGACTCTCTTCCTATTTGGTAGCATCTGTGAAAGGGAAGAAAGTGCTACCTATTAAGTGTTGGCTCAAATCATTGATTTTATACTTGATCTGATGGAGTTCTGCTTCGTTCTTGGTTTGGTTCTTCTCCATCAGATACTTGATCATGGCAATATCATCACCCAAGGAGGTGGTCTTGCTCTCGACATGCTCTTTTAGACGTTTAACTTACTTAGTAATGGTGTTGGTGAGGGAGGTCAATTGAGATTACAACCTGTCTGTAGTCTATTTATGCATTTCTCCCATAGACTCTTTAGAATAGCCATGGAAGCATCTGTTGCAGCAACAATGGTAGATACATGCTTCGTATGGCATTTGATCTTAGTGATGGCCTTTGTGAACTCCGTGTTAAGATACTCAACTATTCGCTGGAGTTTGTTGAGTTAATCCTACTGGGACTTTGCAATAGAGTTTATGTGGGAGTTTGCAGTAAAGAAGTGCTCATCCTGTTGCCGTTGAAGCTGGAATACTTGTGTCGTTAGTAATTGCAGCAGCTTCATTGGATCATGTAGGTTGATAGCAGCCCGTAGAGCAGTAGAGATATGGTGTGCTATTCATTCTTGTGCTATGGGGGAAACTCAAGGAGAGAGCTTAAAATATTCTTGAATAGGGGACAGTGCTTCAGGAAGGGCTTTGGAAGATCCTTCTACAGCAGGGTCTTCATTGGTTTGCTCAGAGTGTGCAAAAGAGTAAAGAAGCAGTGGTGGAAAGGAAACCACTGGGATGTGCTCTTCTGGAGCAATGGAGGGACTGGGAGTAAGAGGGATATCTTCAATGATTAACATATCCATTGCTGCGTGCTCTAGTGTTGCAATACCCTCAGGCACTACTGTAAGAACCTTGGACGTTACTGTGACATGTTCATCTTCTTGTGCAGAAGCCTCATACACTTTTGTAAGAGCTTGTGTTACTTCTTGTGTTTGTGGAGTAGCCTCAGACACTACTATAGAAACCTCAGACGTTACTATGACATGCTTAACTTCTTGTGTAGAAGCCTCACACATTTCTGCAGGAGCCTATGTCACTTCTTGAGTCTCATCTTGATGAGATACAGTAGCCTCAGACGTTACTACAGGAATTTCAAACACTCCTTGTAGTTGCTCACCATCTATTACAGAAATCTCAGACACTTTTGTCACTTATGGAGCTTGGACTTCAGAGGAAGAACCATCATTTGCAGGCTGTGGCTCTTGTTATGGTGATAGAGGTGATTTTACGGTGGTGTTTTGGGATGGAAATGGTGATTTGGTGATGGTTAATGGTGGTGAGGTGGCAAAGAAAGGTTATTGTGATGGTGTAAGTTAAGGAATACTGCAGATAAGGGATTCAGTAGTGATTATGTCATAAAATTGCCTTTCGACAGTGGTGATTGAGTCTGCAGAAGGAATATTATAATGCAGAGGGGTCTGAAAGTCTTGAGAAGTAGCTCCCAACTCTGAGAACATTGTAAGTGTAATACCACAAGGCAATGCTTAAATGGTTTGATAGTACTACCTATACCAGCAAGGTGCATCTTCCATTTCGGTAGCCCATCACTTTAGAACTCCGCAATTAAGCGTGCTTAACGTGGAATAATGCTAGGATGGGTGACCTCCTGGGAAGTTTCTCAGGGCGTGCACGAGTGAGGTCAAAGCTCACTGAAAGGACTAATGTGTTGGTCTGTAGGGCAAGTTGTCTGCCTAACGAGCGATTCTTGGTGACGACCCGATAGCAAGGATTTGGCCGGGGCGTTATAGTATGGTTTCAGAGCAACCCTGCGACCGCGTGCTGGACCTGTGGACAAGAGGTTCAGGTCAGCTGCCTAGCGGGGAAAGGTTCTGGGGCTGTGTGTCGTACTTGAAGTCGCAACGAGGATGTTGCGTTCATTAAGTGGGGGTATATGTAATACCCCAAGGAAATGCTTAATTGATTTAATAGTACTACCTATACCAACAAGGTGCATCTTTCTTTTCAGGGGAAGGTTCTAGGGCTATGTGTTGTACTTGAAGTCGCAACGAGGACGTTGCGTTCTTTAAGTGGGGGTGTATGTAATACCCTAAGGAAATACTTAAATGATTTGATAGTACTACCTATACCAACAAGGTGCATCTTCCTTTTCGATAGCCCATCATTTTAGAACTTAGTTAAGCGTGCTTAACGTGGAGTAATACTGGGATGGGTGACCTCCTGGGAGGTTTCTCACGGCATGCTCGAGTGAGGACAAAGCACACTGTAAGGACTAGTGTTGGTCTATGGGGCCAGTTGTCAGCCTGACGAGCGGTTCTTGGTGACGACCCGATAGCAAGGATTTGGCCGGGGCGTTACAGTAAGTGCCACGGTGACAATGAGGTTAATCCCACCAGAAGCCTCCTATGCTTGTGGAGTTCGCTCCCCCTGGGTTGCTGTAGGAGTGATAGTAAGATCATGAGCAGACGACTCTGCAACAATTCTATCGATGAGGTCGTCACCGGAGCTATCTTTTTCTGGTACAAAGGAGAGAGGAATCTGATCATCATCATCACCAACATTGCCATCTGATGGGTATGAAATCACACATCATTTCGTTATTCTAAACGTTTGTTTTTATTCCCTTTAAATTGTCTAAATTGCAT
>JAOVYX010017403.1:0-22338 GCA_035668315.1 Drosera spatulata
GCACCGCCCAAGAGTGATGTGCCTTTGATCACGCCCAATGAACTTGCCGAGGCAGATGGGCTGCTCTTCGGGTTCCCGACCAGGTTCGGGATGATGGCTGCTCAATTCAAAGCGTTCCTGGATGCGACTGGCGGACTCTGGAGGACACAACAACTTGCTGGAAAGCCTGCTGGTATCTTCTATGCTACCGGGTCACAAGGTGGTGGACAAGAGACTACCCCGTAAGTCACTATACATAATATTGAATCCTCCTGTGCATGCTTGCTTTTCGATCAGTTTCTCAGTAGCTGGATTATTGTTCGCAGCCTGACAGCTATAACCCAACTCGCTCACCATGGGCTGATCTACGTCCCCATTGGCTATACCTTTGGAGCCGGCATGTTCAAGATGAAGAAGGTGAAGGGGGGAACGCCCTATGGCGCAGGAACTTTTGCTGGGGACGGCTCCCGACAACCTTCAGAACTTGAACTTCAACAGGCTTTCCACCAAGGCAAGTACTTCGCGGCCATCGCCAAGAAGCTTAAAGGAACCGCTTGATCATCGAACGTACCTTTAACCGGCAGCTGTGAGCTTCATGATTTCTCCTCTTCACCGTCATAATCTTTATACAACTGAGTGATGTGTGCTCGCTGATTGTCAACGTCATGCTTCTACTTACCGATTACCTCGAAGATGAAATGTGATGAACATTAATCGTGCTATGATTTGTTAATCGTGATAAGAATTGTATTCATGAAACTTGATTTTCTTTCTTGTTTTGACATGGAAAATTTCAGGACAAATGTGGTGACACCATGATTATGAAACTGTGATGCATACAAGTTTTAATTTTCTATGCACTCAGAAAATATATGTTATGTATCTTTTGGTGAAAGTCGAAAGAATCAAAATGACAGGCTCTGCTAAAGGTCGCTGGAGTCTGAAGGTGACATGAGTTTAGCCTGTACTTCACGGCTCATAAAAGTCTAAACCAAGATTTATGACCCTTTGTTTCTTATGAAATCGAAGATGATTACAGTGGACTCGGTCACGCTTTATATGATTTTAGATTCTGGGTTTTTTACCGTTTGGGTCGTCATCCAAGGCGCAAGGAATGAACAAAAACTCAACTTAATTGAAATACTCGTTCGAAATAAATTATGAT
This sequence comes from Drosera spatulata, assembly GCA_035668315.1. Lineage (NCBI taxonomy): Eukaryota > Viridiplantae > Streptophyta > Magnoliopsida > Caryophyllales > Droseraceae > Drosera > Drosera spatulata. The sequence continues at coordinate 1,145 of JAOVYX010017403.1, forward strand.
GTGTTGATTTGACATGATTATTAATAAATTTATTGATTTGTATAATTTGATCAAAATAGGAAAAAATGTGAGTATGAATTGTGAGGAGATAGACTGAGAATGAATAAAAATTGTGAGTGGGTGGAGAGAAAAATAAAATAAAATAATGTGTTATAAAATAGAAATAATAAGGGAATTTACACACAAAACAATTATTAATTTTGAAAATATTATAATTTATAAGGAATGTCGATATTTAGTAATGTGTGGTAATTTATTTGAAACAAAAATAATAAGCCTTTTGAGTTCAAATTCGGTAAATGGAGAAAACAGAGCCGAGAGATGGAGTTCTTTGTTGGTTGGACCAAGCTTGATTAACTTGAATCCAAATGGGCAAAACATAGCTAAGCATCAAGCAGTTCCTTGGTGTGTAGTACTCTGTTTTGGAATGGACAAATTGCACAACCATGAAGTCTCATTTGACGTAAGTTAGCTTCAGTGTTTTTCCAAGAAGCAAGAACCAACCATTCAAATAGCACCTAAATGACTAATTGTTCTTTGTGGAAAGTAGAAAACGTGCTTGACCCGACACTTTAAGCATCTGCGTTGGGTCGTCAACCCGATCCTTGAGATATACGATTTGCATAACATGACCGTAGTGACACCCTAATAGTTAAGTATTTATCCAATCGTAAGTATCGAACCCTTGATAATATGATTGGAGGAAGTTTTGTTTATAATTGAACCAGCATTTAAGAAAAATTATCATGTCTATTAGATTCAAAATGTCGGTCATAACCTTGGAAAAATTCGGAGTTACCGTCGTGATGGTCGAGGTAACATTAGTGTTGGTACTGTATTGTACATGTAAATATGTAATGCTTATGAAATGCTTATCAAAGAGTGAAACGAAAGCCCACTCCATGGAATCTTTTCAAGGCTAGTGAAGTTACACGTATCGATCCACCATATTTGTCCTTTTACATTTTTCCCCTTTATTGGAATTTTGTCAAATATTAATATCGTGTACGCCTCGTTTTATATCAAATTCAATTGACCGTAACCTGTGATTTCTAGCTGTTTCAAGTATTATAGTCTCTGGCTCTCTGCTTATAAATTTGAGGCTCACATATCACAATAGTCCCAAAGTTGACATTCCAAAAACACAAGAATTTATAGAGAATACGCACAGAGGAGTATTATACTCATCAAGATGGCTACCAAAATTTACATTGTGTAAGCTTCTTTTAACTCGTATTATCGGTCTTATCATCCGAGCGTATATTTACATGTTTTTGTTTTTTTCTTTATGAAATCGAGTGCTCTCAGACAAGTTTGTGTAATCTTTGCATGAATTGGTCTTAGCTTGCATCGTTTCGCTTAACATTTGTGTGATGACCGTGATTTTGACGGTAGTTTGATTCAATCACAGTTACTATTCCACCTATGGACACGTAGAGAAGTTGGCTCAGGAGATCAAGAAAGGAGCTGATACAGTCGAAGGAGTTGAAACAACCCTCTGGCAGGTATAATCATGCGCTCGCGCTTATAGAGATCTAGTTAGCCATATCCTGTAACATTTTGTTTTATGAGGAGGTAGGAATATAACGCCAGTTCCCTTCGAATATTTATGATTGAACATTGAGGAATATTAATTAATCAGTAAATCCTATGTTTTCGATAAATTTGTGTTGTAAAGTAGTCAATGACGTGCAATGCGTCCTCTATGAACATCTATTGTGATCGAACATTGTTTGATTCCAAGTGAACCAGATCATCAAGTAGTCTGTAATTTGCTCTGTTGAATTCTTCAGGTTTCTGAAACCTTGCCAAAAGAAGTGCTCCTCAAGATGGGCGCGCCACCAAAGAGCGATGTGCCCATTATTCAGCCTAATGACCTCCCTGAGGCTGACGGGATCCTGTTCGGGTTCCCAACGAGGTTTGGGATGATGGCTTCTCAGTTCAAGGCGTTCTTTGATGCGACTGGCGGTCTTTGGAGGACTCAGCAGCTCGCAAGCAAGCCTGCTGGGATCTTTTACGCCACTGGATCTCAAGGTGGTGGACAGGAAACAACACCGTAAGTCTCGATATATATTTAGTCTGTCGGCTTTGAACTTGTAGCGGATGAAACTAAGATCATACCGATTTCAAAACAAGACTTATAATGATTGCTACAGATTTTTATACTGAGAAATACTACTATGACAGCAGCAAATTTGACTATTGCCACAGGACATTTTCAATTGCCAATCGCGCGAAAGGTTACTCTCATCGGTTCTTATTGGTGATATGTCATAAAAAAGATCTGTTTTAACATCTAACTATCTGCACCAATTCTCTGATTTTATGTTTAATCAATGTGTTATTCCTTGCAGTTTGACAGCGATCACCCAACTTGTTCACCATGGAATGATCTTCGTTCCCATCGGCTACACATTTGGAGCCGGCATGTTCGAGATGTCAAAGGTGGTCGGCGGCACTCCCTATGGTGCTGGCACATACGCTGGTGATGGCTCCAGACAGCCTTCGGAGCTTGAGCTTGGGAAAGCCTTCCACCAAGGGCAGCATTTCGCAACCATTGCCAAGAAGCTGAAGACCGCTGCTTGATCATTTGCCATTGCAAGTCTACTTATGGCGAAGGGCGGTGCTTTATTCTTTATCTAGTGTAAGAATATAACATAGATGACAAATAAGTTCCTGTGGAAGATCATTTGTCGCTACCAAGATGATTTTCCTAATCTATCTTTTCTTTTTCTTGTGAATCATACAGTATTCATGTATATCGCGTGATGTTAGCATTTGAAAGCTTGTCATCTTGGGATTTCATCTTCACAAATCTATACTTCTTTAGTAGGTTTTGGCTGTTAAAAGGCAACAAGATAGAGTAACTATGGATACATAATGGCCAGCTTTGGTTTGATGTAACAGTTCAATAAATAGTTCATCGATCCAGAAATGGACAATTACACAAAACAAGTAAATAGTACATCGATTTGAACCATCCAGGTTGATCCATCGGGATCACGAAACCTTGTCAACTATGTTTACAACAGTAGCAAACCAAATCCTTGTCCATTACATAGGGCGACTACATGGATGGCGACACGTCATTCTCCTCAGTCTAGTTGTCAACTATACATATTACCCACAAACTACTAGTATGAATCCTGAAGTTGTCAAACAAAGCTTTGTCCCAACAGGATCACGAAGCCAGCCTAATCTTTTTCATTACATAGTATCAACTACGTGAATATGACATCATCATTCTCTTATGTCTAGTTATGCAACATTAAGCACACTCTACCTACTAGTATGATGCATGAAGAGATATTTCTCGACTGTGCGTCCATGATTTTACAAATTCTAGGTCTCTATGGACTTCCAGAAACGAGGAAAGTGCAAAACTTTGAATGGAAACGGCTTCGACATCCACAGCTAGGTTTCCCTGATTCCGATGCTGCCGGGTCATGAAGGGCTCCGTTCCCTTTTGAGAGCCAGGGAGGTTATCTCTTGTCTCACAGCTTCACGAAGAAGCGACATTGGTCCCTGACGGGGCAAAGAAGATCGATAATAGGGTCCGTGACAATCTCGACCACTGAAGAAATGAGGAACTTGCAGCATCGCGCAACAATAAGAAAAACGTGAAACGAGGAGAGCATGGGAACTAACCTTAGTTTCTTGTCTTTGTGCATGACCGTGCAAGGATTTCTAGCCTGAATCCTATTTGCCTAATCGAACATAAACAAAAAAGAAGCTAAAGATAATGGCAAAGAAACTAAAATGCTTAAAATGAAAAAAAAAAAAAGAAGAAGAATAAGAGAAGAGTGCTTACTTGGTAGACGCCTCCGCTTCATCACGATTGGAACAAGCAGAAAATGCTCCAATCATCACAAGTGAAGCCTTGTGTTTTGACTTGGATAAGTAGAGGAACATATCTCGAGTTTAAATAGCCTCGGCGTTGCTCCTTGTTAACTATTACTCCGATGTGGGAAAGCTCGCAATAGGAATGAACATTGCGATTTTGATCAAAGACGGCAACTCCGTCTTCTTATTTGCTCGATGTGGTGTAAGATGATCTTTATCCGCTTACAGATCACATAACCATAAATTCCGATACATTTTCTTCCTCATTTGATATCGATGCGGATGTTATAAGGTAATTGCAGCAACAAGGAACATCGCATCAGGAAAGTGTACTGTACTAATCAACTGCTATCAACTCGAGACCATCCAGGGTAAGATCATAAAAATCGTGATTCTTGTATCTATTAGTGTTGAGGTTATGTGGTGAGTTATTTACCCACATTGATATTTGTGTAGAAAAAGAGAGCAACTTATATATGTGAAAACCATATAACTTACTAGCAATGACTTTTGGGTTAAAAGATGGGCCCATTTCACATGTGTGAGTTGTTCAGATCCGCATATAAGAGACAAGCAAGCTTGGAAGTCTGAAAATGGTGGACCCAGGTGCGCAGGTTAAGGATCCCCTGGTACGTTGTTGGTCCGCATACGCAAGTGACCCAGTCCAAGTAAACGGGTAGAGGAGCCCCATGGATTCAGGCTCACCATTTCCCCCGCCGCCACTTGACCTCCACCCAAACATTCAACGTACTCAAATGCCACTACTCACAGTTCGATGACAGGAACTTCAAGATCAATGGCCGCACGCTCTTCTATGTTCTCATCATCTTCAGCATCATCCTCTTACTCTTCCTCTTCCACCTATATGTCCGCTGGTACATCTGTTTTCGCCGCCCACCATCCTCCGGTTCCTCCTCCTTAGTCATTGTCACCACCTCGTCGACCTCTCGTGCTCAGTGCGGGCTTGATCAAGTCGCCATTGGCAGCCTGCCAGTGATTGTTTATGGGGAGAAGGGTGGTGGTGATGTAGGGAGTGAATGTTGCATATGTCTTGGCGGGTTTGAGGAAGGGGATATGATCAAGAGGTTGCCTAGGTGTCGGCATTGTTATCATTCAGATTGTATCGATAAGTGGTTGTTAGGGAGTTCGAGCTGCCCGCTCTGTAGGGCATCGGTTCAAGTCAAGTAGGTGATCCGATCCTAGGTGATGTGAGTTACGTTGTATGTGAGTTGTTGTTATTAGTATGTGTCTATGATCACTTTTGTGATCGTGTTTATGGGATATTGATTGATGCATAGTCGAGTAGTACTAACAATGATTATGTGTAACGAGTCATGTCTGGCGTTTGATATGTTTCAACGTGTTTTTGGTGCTTTGATGGTGATAAGTGAAACACTAGTCCCCTTCTTAGTTCACCTGTGAAGTTTCAGACAATGCTTGATGAATGATGATCTCCTGGATAGTAGTTTATCTCTGGAAGTTAGGTTCTGAAACCAGGAAGGAACTCGTTTCCATGGAGTAGTTCATGCTAAGAACGCTCTGCGATATGTAGGATCTAATACAGAGAATGTTTGGTTGTAGAATAAACTTATTTTGATTTTTCCTTACAAAACAGAATTGGGTAGGACGTTTCTTGTACACAGAACGGGAAAAGGGGTAGGCTATGTTGATTGTAACAGATTATGGCCAGATATGTTGGGTATGTTCTTTTAGTTCAGCATTTTCGTAGTGGCAAAGATTTGAAACGGATTCACGGTGCTTGATACAAGTTTGAGCTCATAAGTGATGGGAAGGTTGTTCTTGGACGGTGATGGCTAACCGCTGTACCATTTCCTGCATGTTTTGCATACTAAGGTACAATGTGTTTAGGTGATTCGATCAATTGAAGTGCCTAACTGCCTGACACCAAGGTATTGAAGCAAAGTGAGTTATTTTGCCGAAAGCTGTTAAAGGTTCTGTGTCTGGCATGGTTTCAATTGGTGTGAAAACCCGCCTGAAAAGGAGCATCAAAGGAACTGCTAGAACGATATGCCGAAGGTTAACTGCTGGACTCTGTGTATAAAGCACTCACTCACCTATGGACCCTGCTACATTGTTTGTTCCCAAACTACAGCTTCAGACCAGAGATTGACTTAGGCATTGGAGTGAGCATTCGAGAAACACCTCGCACTTCAGGTTGTCTCCCGACCATATACCGCTTGTGTTATTCTCTAGTCACTTGTGCTCTTAACCTCGGATCAGCATCAGCTTTAGACCTTATGTAGAATTCGAGACAATAGATGAAGTGATTCAGCAATCGGACTCGTGACCTCATGTCATAACGTGTTTTGATATCATGTTGAGACAACAGTTCTACCAAATGTTCGAACTGATAATATAAAGCTCATTAATGTATAGTTTGTTGAGGATCGATTCACTCAATGATTAAAAAAATAAAAAAAATAGAGACACAAGATTTTATATGGAAAAAATCTTCAAATGAAAGAAAAAACGACTGCTTACAAAATTCACTATGAAAAAATGATACACGGAGTTCTATTTACATGGGCTATTTATAAACTCAAAATAAAATAATTTAAAAATTAATCAAATCTTGTACGGATATGGCCTGTCTGGTCCCTGCCTAGAGAACTTTGGAAAGGCATCATCACGCACGGCCGTGCCACAACGCACGGGCTGTGCGTGCTTCTTCATCCAAAACTCACAATCAATCAAGACCACCCTCACAAATCTTTCACTTGGGATTGATTCCAGGCATCAATCAACACGAAACATCATTGACGACCACTTGCTAACCCACATAGTAAGACCAATAGAAGCTAAACAGTACTTCAGCTTCTCCATCGTGAGTGACTTAGTAAATATGTCCGGAGGATTGTCTTTCGTAGCAATCTTCACCAGCTCAAGGAACTCATCCTCAACATGATCTCAGATAAAATAGTATCGATCGTCGATGTGCTTCGTTCGAGAGTTGTAGGCAGAATTCCGCGTCAAATAAACTGCACTCATGTTGTCACAATGCAGTTTGCATTCAATCTGCCGGTGTCCCACTTCTTTCATGAGATCCCTCAACCAAATTAGCTTCTTACACGCTTCCGAAAGCCCCATGTACTTGCCTCAATTGTCGACAACGCCGTCACCTTTTGCAGTCTAGACACCCACGAGACCGCACCGTTGTCAAGAATAAATACGTATCCAGTTGTATTCTTCCTCGTATGACGTCACCTACCATGTCAGAATCCGAAAACCCGTATCACCATCTGAATCGAGTTTTCACAAAACTGTAGTGATGAAGATTCTCAGCAGCAACCAAACTCAGCACATCTCGTATAGTAGACAACTTAACAACGGTAGAGAAAATGTCTGTAAAATTGATACCTGTCTTCTATTGAGAATCTTTCACCACCAACTTGGCCTTGCATCCTGCGAAATATCAGGTTCCTGCTTCAATTTGTACACCCACTCATTCTGAATCGCCTTCTTCTCAGCTGAAAGTCTCACCAAATTCTAAGTTTGATTGGTGCGTAGCGATTCCATCTCATCATCCATCGTTTTTTCCCACTCGATCTTGTCACTAACATGCATTGCCTCATCATAACAACTCGATTCATCACTATCAGTTAGCAACAAATAATAAGCAGAAGGAGAATACCGATCTGGGGCCTTTCTCTCATGAACCAGTCGTCCACCCGCATCATGACGTGATGGAGATGGTGGTGGTGACGATGATGGAAATGATTGTGATGTAGTCTGTATCGGCTTGGCAGCAGTTGACAGAGACGATGACAAAGACTCTTGTCTCATTATGACTTACATCATCCTGTTCACTTGGAGCATTATTGGTGGCATACGCTCCAACCTACTTCCTTCCACATCACTAGAAGAGTCTTCTAAAGAACTCATGAACTATCTTCTTGCTATTCCTAACAAGCTAATCCTTATGAAAGATTTTCTCATTGAAGATCACATCTCTAATTCTAATTACTTTGCAACCTTCATGATCCCATGGCGGGTAATCATAGCTATCCGCACCATAGCCTAAGAAGGTGTAAATTTGAACTTTGCATCCAACTTAGACCGTGCAGCTACATCAATATGGACATAGGAGATACAACCGAAAACTCGCAGATGTGATAAATTTACCTCCTTTCTTGTCCAGGCCTCCTCGGGTAATCTAAAACCAATCGACACTGACGATCCTTTGTTGTTCAAATAAACTGCAGCATTCGCAGCTTATCCCATAACTGTTTCGACAGACTTGCATTACATCTCATGCTTCTGGTACGCTCTGCAATAGTTCTATTCATGCGTTCAGCCACCCCATTCTACTACGGACTTCCAAGAATAATCTTCACACGTCTGATCCCATTCAACGCACAATATTCTTCGAACTCCTGACTGCAATACTCACCACCATTATCTGACCTCAAGCATTTCAGCTTCAGACCTGTCTGATTCTCTATTAACCTCTTCCACTTCTTGAACACATCGAACACTTCAGACTTGTTCTTCAAGAAATAGACCCATAACTTTCTAGTAAAATCATCAATAAAGATAACATAGTAATTTGCACCCGAAAGAGATGTTACCTTTGACGATTCCCATACATCTATGTGAACTAACTCCAACTTTTCGCCCTTTAGAGCATGGGTGCCCTTTGAGAAGCTCACCTTCTTCTATTTTTTTAACACACAACCTTCACAAAACGACAACCCAACTGTTGTCAAGCCATCCACCTTGTTCTTGGAGACCATTACCTTTTATTCCCTTCTACTCAAGTGCCCCAACCGTTGATGCCAAACAATAACATCGGATGTTGCAGAAGTCAAATTGATGCTATTCTTGCACGTAGTAGCATAAACAGTTTCAGCCCGCTTCCCTCGAGCAACCACCACAGAACCCTTGCTGATCTTCCATTGTTCACTATCAAATATAATAATGCATCCATCATATAACAGCTGACTCACAGAAATCAAATTCTTCGTAAGTTTAGGCACATGCCAAACATCCAGCAAGCTCAACATTGTCTCATTTTCCATCTAAACCTACACATCACCTTTTTCAACTATCTCGCAAGACTCGTCATCACTAAGGTACACTCTACCCAAGTTTTTTTGCACATAGTTTCTAAACAACTGCTTATTTGAAGTCGCATGAAAGGAAGCATTGGAATCTAGAATCCAAGTATCAAACTTGGAGTTGCATAACAGTATTAGGCATCAATAAATGAATCAGATTAAGTAGTAGAAGCATTTATCGAATTTTTATCTTTTTTTCTTATTAGACTTTTTCGTAGGACATTCACGAATATGATGTCCCCTCTTTCCACAGTTTCAACATGTAACCCCACTTCTTGAGGCACTTGTACCCCCCGATTTAGAACGACCACGACCTTTGTTCTTGCCCTTCTTTGAAGATCTATCACGTTCTTCAACATTAAGAGCACCATCAGAAGCATCTGAAGACGAGGAATTCTTTCTCCGGATTTCCTCATTCAGAAATACACCAACGACATCCTTAAACTTAAGACCATCCTCTCCAGACGAATTGCTAATAGCCATAGCTAAGGTATCCCAACTGTCAGGTAAACTGGCTAACAGAGCCAAAACAAGTACTTCATCTGCAAAAGTGACCTCAATAGACTGTAATTGACCGGTCACATTATTGAAGTCATTCAGATGTTCTGTTATAAGCTTCTCAATGATCTTTTTCATATTGAACAAGCGTTTGATTCAGATGTTTTGTCAGACTAGTGTTCAGATAACTTGAGAAAGACATCACGCACGGGCCATGCGTGCTTTCTTCGTCCAAAACGCACAATCAATCAGGACCACCCTCTCATAGTTTAACAACAATCCTCGTCATGATCGATGGAATGCGGCTTTCTCATCTGCTGCTGTTCTACTGGTTGAATCCCATATGTTTAGTTTCTATCTCAATAAAGCTTTTTATACTAAGCCTAGAGTACCGTCCTGTTTATGGCGAAACAGATAACTACTTTCCCTGCTCGTCTTATGAACACAACCAAAAATGCTGCAGCCTTTTTTTCTAGGATAGCATCGTGTCGTGTGATCGGCCTATCGTTCAAACCAGTGGATAACGACGCTACATATCATGGTCTATTCACCCGATGCTTTTTCTCCAAAAGTCTTGGTATCATACTTTTCACACATTGTTCGCATTTTCCAGCCATATTGGTTTAGCCATTATTGATCATCCTTTAGTACTTTTTAGACGCTGACTCCGAGAACGACATCTATTACGAACCTGTTCCGACTCAAACCCATAACGGTACCATCGGTGGTCGTGTACGATCATATGACCTTACAACAAGGTCAACCCAAGTAATCTCCTTGTGAGCAGTCTTAATAATACGAGATTTGTGCAGTTTTACCTCATCGTAAACAACTGAGAAAACTTCTTGAACTTAGGATCATGACTCCCTACACGGAATCCACGCCAATTGGTAAGAGCCATAATTAGCCATGAAAATATGGATTGGATCCATGTTTGGTCCATGGCTTAATTAATAAAAAACAGAGAGAGACCTGATCAAACTCTATTGGGCCAAGCTTGTCTATATATATATAAACACACTTCTAATAGTTGGATGAACATGGCGAGTGGCTTCTCAGTTTCAACAGAAATACTCAAGAAACAAACTTCAAGAATCAGCCTATACAGTTTATAGGTTGAGTCGTTATAGAGGAAGTGAAGAGGAGATTGGAAAATGCCGGCATTGTACATATCGACCAACCTGAATCTCGAAGGGATCGACCTTGAGCCGATCTTCTTCAAGTCCACCAAGGCGCTCGCCTCCATCATCGGCTCCCCTGAGCAGGTCAGGCTCGCCTTTCAGTCACTCTATTTGTGTATTCCATCTTGTGATCTGATCGAATAGTTATGTGATTCTCTGATCCTGGCATCCTGCATAGACGACACATCGTACAGAAATTTTATTCATTATGAAAAGTTCATATGATACATTGTTCTCGTAATATGAAAGTTTGTCCGATCAAAGTGTTAGATGTTGCTATTGCTGTTAGGTTATGTTCATGTCCGAGATGGTGTCATTTACTTTGTGGACTAGTTGTTGTTACGAAAACATGTTAGTCGGTAAAGCTGGTTGCTCAGATAAATCTAGATATTATCCTCAACCAGTGATGGTACAATATAGAAGTAAATGTGAGGAAATTATAAAGTACAACATTGACAATTACAAATGTAAAGATTAGTTTAAATGGGTACATCAACTTTAAAGACACTCATGTGCACTACTGTCAACTTGTGGCAGGTCCAGCTCGAACCGTCTAACCTTTTCATTTTCATTTCACCACAAATGTCGCTATAAAGCTTTTAAAATCTTGATCGATAACAAAAAAAAAAAAAAAAAACAAATATCATTAACACTCTACGATTGCACTAATAGTTCATTCACTTACATTCATTATTCAGATTTCAACGTTCGATTTTTATCTTAATAATCAGAGTTTAAAAATCGACCGTGAACTCTTTTGGACTAGGACCCATTTGTTAGGGGAGTTAGATATCTTGCTACGAGGAGGTCACCAACCTCATCAACTAGCCCAAGTGTACCTCTGGGATCCCAAAATGGTAGCTGCAAACATGAATATGGTGTCTTGGGACAACCATGCTATGCTATGACTTGATTCTTGACTTGAAGTGTTGTATACACTTCAAGTATACCGATCATGGATCAAGTCTGAAGAGTGAGAAATACGTAATCTGATGTATATTATAGATAACAGTGAGCCTCCCGAACAAAATACATAATCATCAAACCAACCAAACCAGCATACCATGAACAATCAAATGGACCATTCTGTCACAGCCTATACTTCCTATATTCCTATGGTTTGTGCCGCCTTTTGTTTTGTTTACTGCTCTGCAACATATATTTACCTAGACCTTGTATTGTGCTAAATATGAACCAAAAATCTCTGTTGGATTGGCTGCTTTGGGACTATATGCTAATAGGTTTCCTCTATTAATGCAAGCATCAAAACTCTAAGATAACCTAATTTCTTTCGGGGTTGAATTTTTCAGAATGTGATGGTGCTAACAAAAGGGTCGGTGCCAATATCCTTTGGAGGCACCAAAGAGCCTGCTGCATTTGCTGAGTTGCTATCAATGGGTGGGATCGATTCTGATATAAAGCAGAAACTGATCTCGACCGTTGGTTCTATCTTGGAAGATCACCTCTCCATTCCCAAGGCTAGGTTTTTTTGTCATGTTGTCAACATCAAAAGCTCTAAACTATAGACTCAGATAACAACGCCAACCCTGGTGTTCCCATTGATATATAAAGTTTGGAAGGTGTTTTGATAGTTTCTTGCGTTTTCAAGTTATTTGAGACTGTTTTATGATGTTCATAAGCCTTTTTCATTTATTTTTGAGGTTTTTAAGATATTTGAGTTGTTTTTGAGGTTTTCAAGCCTTTTCATGTGTTTTTGAGTGTTTTAGGATCATTTCAAGGCTGTTTTGATAGATTCTTGTATTTTCAAGCAATTGAGCTTTTAAATGCGTTGAACAAGCTGAATCGAGCATAGTTTGTTACCAAACGAGGGCTTGTGCATAGCAAACAAGTTAAGCCCGGTTCGGCTCGAGTTCGGAGGTATTGGGAGCGCATTGTCAAACAGAAGGAAAAAGCTCAAACAAATTCAAGAAAGAGGCGCGAGTATTCCTCTAACCAATCTACTAGTTTTTTGAGGAAGTTTTGCGGTGTTTTTATCCTTTTCATGTGGTTTCGAGTGTTTTCAGGTCATTTCAAGTTTGTTTTGATAGATTCTAACGTTTTAAATCGACATTTACAGTGTTATACTTGTTCTAAACAACAGAAAGTTTTTTTGTTATGTTACAGCGCCCTGAAGAAAGTAAGTCACATAGCTGGGTATGATGAAAACTAGGAAGTTTCAAACGTAGTACTCTCATGACCTGCGATCTGTTGAAGCCCCAACATCAACCCAAAAAAGACTCAAATTCAACATCAATCCTTGAGCCCAGTATGTATGGCCCAAAAAAGGTGAACAATTTTAAACATATCTAGAATTCTCCACTCTTCTCCATCCCTTTCCTTATCTACATTATTGTTATTTATTTGGCATTGACTTTTTTGATTTTTTTATACCCTATAAATAAACCCTTATTGTGTAGAAAATAAGATGAGAGAGAAATTAGGATTTCCAGAAAGATACACAGGAAAAAACGATCTCAAAAGCAAATCTCTGTAATCTGATTCTCTTTGATTAGTGAGTTTTCTTTCCGAGGGTTTTTCCTTCCCCTTGAGGGTTTTTCCCACGTAAATCTGGTGTTGTTTTTCATTCTCGTTATTTATCGATTGTGCTTGTGAATTGATCGATTGCCTGCTGGATTACAATTTTGAGATTGTCTCAAGGTTTAAATCTCAACAAATGGTATCAAAGTGAAGGTTAATTTTTTGATTTGAGATTAATTACAATCGCTGCCAGAAAACAAGGAGGAGGAGAAGCTGCACATATCTGCCGCCGGTACTGCTGCGCACATCCGCCGCAAAGGAGATCATCCGCCGCCACGCACTTCTGCCGCAAGATCAATGCCTGATCCTCCTCTTCAACTCTAACATTCAGACTAGCCAGCTGCGTCACAAGCCGATTAAACTCGGCAATATGGTCATTAAGATCCGTTCCCTCCTTCATCTTGAGATCAAACAAATCTGTCTTCAAATAGAGCTTATTTGATAATGACTTGGACATGTAAATAGATTCTAACTTCTCCCACATCTTCATCGGTGAGACGTCGTTTAGAACTTGATACTTCATCTGTGGCGCCAGACTCAATCTGATGGTAGCTGCTGCCTTTGCTTCCAATTCATCCCAGTCATCCTGACTCATATCAGTCAATTTTTGTCCTTTCAATGTCTTGAACAATCCTTACTGCACAAGAACATCCTTGATCGTACTCTGCCAGATGCTGAAATTATTTTTACCATCAAACGGTTCAATCTTAAATTTAGACGTATTCACCATTGTTTCAACTCCATAAAACGAATAAAAATTCTACCTTTCGAAATATTCTCTTCGAATAAGTAGAAAACCCTGATCGAAAAATCGAATCTTCAAAATCGTAGATCCAATTTTTCTCCCAAAAAACACCAAATTTCCCAAATATCACCACCACCTGTTTTTGTCAATTGAAAACAAACAACACCCAAATAAAAATTCACCAATTCCTTCGGGTGTTGATTTGTATCTCCTCTGGTTGTTGATGGCGGATGTGCGCGGCGACGGAGATCTCCCTGGCGACGGCAACTCCGGTAGAGAGTAGCGTCAGCAGGCGGCTGAGGATGGAACCCGGCGGCCGGCTCGATCTCAGGAAGGCGAAGATGGTTCGGCTGCGACGATGGTCTCCCTCAGATCTCAGAACAAGGCGGCGGCGCTTTCCCAAGCGGCTTCGGCGGCGGATGTGCGCGGCTTCGATCTCCTCGGCAGATGTGTGCGGCGGTGAAGACAGGAGCCTTCGGATTCCGCTTATCTCTATCTGAGATAATACTGTATGACTCCTGCTGTTGTACTGGGCCTGTATCAGCTTCAATTTGCTCGATCTGGTCAACCTGATCAATCTCCTTCGAGCCCTGCTGATTAGAAACTTGCTCATTCGTTTCCGAAAACTCTATCTCGATCTGCTTATCATTGACATTAACATCTTTCCTGTTTTGTTTTACCATATGATATTCATCAAAGACCACATATCTGCTGACCACTTTGTTCTTTGTTACAAGATCCCACAACCTATAACCCTTCACATCATCCTCATATCCAAGAAAGGTGTATTGTTTTGATCTAACATCTATTTTAGATCTCTCAAAACTCTCTTCTGAAATGCGATGATCAATGGCTGAGGAAGGACTTCTATTGATGAGATAACAAGTTGTGTTAACAGCCTCTGCCCAAAAGTTCTTAGGCAAAGAGATTGTCCGTGATAAAGCATCAAAAAAACTGTGGCTTACTCAGAGAGCCTTCATTGAGAAGATTTTGGAAAGGTTCAATATGAAGGACACAAAATCAGTGGCAATTCCTACATTCTACACACTTCCATCCTCCACTATAATAAGGGTTCAAGTACTTCTCAACTCATCATCCAATCAAGCAAACAAATCCTACCACAATCATAAAAGTCTTCAAGAATGTGTTGTATCCAATTTGTGTAGTGTGTCATTGAATTGTTAAGTGTTGAGGAGTGAGTTGTGTAGTGAAACATTAAATGTGCAAAGTCGTGTTGTAATATTTTATATGTTACATCAATAAAGATTCATTGTTCATATTCATATCCTTTAAATTTCTCTATACGATCAACATGTGGCTGATCTTCACATATTTCCTACCCGAACAGGCTGCATACAGAACACAGTAGTAATGGATTTCTAAGAACAAAAGAGAATCGCGCATACAACAAGATTATTCAGACTTCATACAAAATCCAGACTAGTGAAACTCATTAGACCTGTAATATGAAATTTGTCACATGAAAATTTTCAATATGGTCTTCTGTGCATGAGATGTGCCTCACTTGAGTGAATTCTCGATGTCGATGACAAACCGATATTTCACGTCCCTCTTGATTAGCCTCTTGAGCGCTTCACTCACATAATCGATCGGAATCACTTTGACCTTTGGGTACACACCCTTGGCGGCACAGAAGTCCAGCATCTCCTGTGTGTCCTTTGTCCCACCAGTTCCGCTTCCAGCCATTGTTCTCATGCCTGCCACATAATGCAAGTTTAGTGAAACTCATTAGACCTGTAATATGAAATTTGTCACATGAAAATTTTCGATATGGTCTTCTGTGCATGAGATGTGCCTCATTTGAGTGAATTCTCGATGTCGATGACAAACCGATATTTCACGTCCCTCTTGATTAGCCTCTTGAGCGCTTCACTCACATAATCGATCGGAATCACTTCGACCTTTGGGTACACACCCTTGGCGGCACAGAAGTCCAGCATCTCCTGTGTGTCCTTCGTCCCACCAGTTCCGCTTCCAGCCATTGTTCTCATGCCTGCCACATAATGCAAGTTTAGTCGTTAGGGCGCAATCACACACCATTTCCTCCAACACTTCGGTAGCACAAGTAATCATGTTAGCAGGTTCTGAATAA
The DNA here is from genome assembly GCA_035668315.1 of Drosera spatulata. Lineage (NCBI taxonomy): Eukaryota > Viridiplantae > Streptophyta > Magnoliopsida > Caryophyllales > Droseraceae > Drosera > Drosera spatulata. The sequence goes on from JAOVYX010017403.1 coordinate 17,141, forward strand.
GCATGAGTGAATTACCCATAAGGAGACCGATGGGGCTGAATTTGACTTCGTTCGGGGCACCCCCTAGAACATACACACCGGCTACCTTCAACAGATTGAGGTAAAGGTCAAACGGATGATCTCCTGAGGCTGTATCAATGATGAAGTCCAATGATTTAGCCAATGCCTGGAACAAAACACAACCAAGCATGACAGCGTTAGCAATGCCTTTGGTGATAGCACTCGATTTTGTTTGTAAGAAAGTGCAAGCAAATATCGCGTCACACCTTCATTTGTTGCTCATCAGAAGACAGCACAAACTCATCAGCTCCAAATAGGCCGAGCGCTTCCTCTTTCTTTGACATGCTTGTGCTGAAAACTGTGACTTTTAAGTCCGAAAGCCTTGCCAAACTTGACCGCCATGTGACCGAGCCCTCCAAGTCCGATCACGCCTAGTGATTTACCTGGCTGGTTCATGTAGTGACGCTTCATAGGAGTGTAAACAGTTATACCGGCGCATAGAAGAGGTGCTGCCAATTCTAGGGGATAGTTGTCTGGTATCTTGTAAGTGTACCTACACATCGATCAACAGAACCATCAATTCACTTTCTTGGCTAGAATGGTCGATTACTAACTTCTGGTTTCGTTTATGTTATTCGTAGTTACCTTTGATGAACCACAATGAAGCGGGAGAAGCCTCCTTGGGGTACTGTACCATCCACATCGATGCTGTTATACGTAAAGTTTGCCCCTTTTAAGCAATGGACTTCAAGAAAGACATTGCAAGGCTCACACGTCTGGCATGAATTGACATAAGTTCCGACTGCAACATGATCCCCGATTTTGAAGCGGTTGACATTGGCACCGACCTCTTGCACCTCTTGCACAATTCGAGCAATCTCGTGTCTGAACATCAAGATACATGTAGTTCATTACATCAAGATACATGTAGAGAACTTTGTGATCAGTACAGCTCAGCCGCAAGTTTTTTTTTTTTTTTTTTTTTTGTTGCATTATTTCCTTCAATTTCATAATCATGCGAATTGCAATGGCAAGTTCCCTTGACCAGAAGAGTTGGTTGAATGAAAGATGCAAATTGCCCTATATTGCATTACGAAATATTCTGCTACCAATGGACGACACTGGTGATGCAAAGAGCGTACATACCCGGGCACCATAGGATACTTGGCATTTCCATGATGGTTCCCCGGCCATACCACATCCCCATAACACACGCCACAGTGGGTGATTCTCACTGAAATGTCATCACTTCCAACATCCCTGCGCTCAAAAGTTCCAGTAAATGCCTTCATCACACAGACAAGATATCCTCTTCATTCAGTTATGCAAAATAAACTTTTATCAGTTCATTGCATCATTTTGTCACAAATATCCTCTTCCAATATAGTACACCTAAAGGAGCTAATAGAGAGCCTGCGGTCGAACTTGTAAGGAGACAGGAATCCCGACGGGTCCCTGGCCGCCCACCCGAGGCAGTTCCCTGACCAATAGCTGTTTCACTTGCCATGATCTGATCCGAAAACAAAACCAGGAATGCCAAACCACGTTACGTCAAGCCTCACATTCATATTTTCTTGCATTACATGCCACGCGCGCTCCAAATTCATCCTCAGGCATATGACCATGAAAAACAGTGCAACCAGAACAACTTTTGTCAAAGGAAGTCGAACTTAGTAACTTCGTTAATCGACACAGACTACACCAAAAAGAAAAAAATAAAAACAACACCAGAAAGTAGTGTTACCTAACTTGAAGATAGCTAAATAGGATTAGTTCAGAGATATTCTGATAGGTGCTTTTGGAATCAAAACTTCCTGGAAGTTTTTTGTGGATGTTTCAGGAACCTGTGAGTCCTGGTTTTATAGATAACAAGACACGATGTCACTGATTTCATCAGTCTGAGCTAAGTTATGAGGATATATAGTTATGATAAATTCAGTCAATATAGGGATGTCATCGATACTATCATGTCTTATATGTCAAAGTCAAATGGTCAGTGGCCACGAGGGGCATGTTAAATTTTCATTAGAAATTAACTTATGAAAACGTTGTTATTCACCGTCCACCAACTTATGAAAAAAGTTGTTTGTGCATTTGACACGTCCATGGATTATGGTGGACAGCGTCAATTATTACTGTCAAAACTATCAAACTGCCCGAAAATACAAGTGTTAGGGGGTGAGGATCCATTATTTGATAATCTATGGAGTATGCTGTTAGTTGGCTTTTCCGCGTCGATCAAAAAAAGAGGAAATGAACGTATCCATATAAATTCTGTCAAGTACAGGATATGTGGAGAACACCCTTATAAAGACACCATGATGCACGGAGAAACTATTTCCTGATGTACTAAGAGCACTCCCAGGAGTATCCCTAAATGAATCCTTATCGTTATATATAGGAAATCTGTATAAAAAAAAAAAGTCACACAGCAGATTTCCTGTCCCTATCCCTACATGATTCTTTATATCCTATATTTTTTTCTATTTGGGAAACCAAAAATATATTCCCTAAACTTTTTAGATTATTGAAATAATATAAAAGTAACAGAAAATTTATCAAGCATACAGTTTTGGAAAATTAATTCCAAAAACATCCATGTGGGATTTTAATTCCCAAAACATACAATTTGAACGTTTTTCTCTCTTTCTCCCATAATCTCATCTTCCTCCTCATTCTCCTCCTCCTCCTGCTCTTATTCTCCCTCTCCGACCTCTCCGTCTCCACATCCGCCCTCCTCCACATCCGCCATAAGCATTCTTGCTAGGGTTAGGGTTTAGGCTGACAGCGATGATGGTGCCGTCGGTGTCTGGGAGGAATATGTATGCGAATCCAAGGTTGCAGCAACAAGAACAAGGGAATGGAGTGTTGGCTGGGGTCAGAGAGGGGAGGAGGTGAGGAAAGTGATCGAGATTCTATCGAGGACGAAGAAGAGGAATCTGTTCCTGGTTGGTGAAGCTGAGCCTGAAGCCGTGGTTAGAGAGGTTTTGAGGAGGATTGAGATGAACGAGGTGGTTGAGGGATCGTTGAGGAATGTCGTGGTGATCAGTTTGGAGAAGGATCCGACTCTTGCTGAGCTTCGAATAGATACGAAGATCAAGGAACTTGGTGATCTGATTGAACGTACAATGATAAGTTGTGGTGACATGATTGTGGATTTGGGGATGTGAAATGGTTGTTGGATCAACCTATGGGAGCACAAGAGGCAGGGCGTGCGGTGGTTGCTGAGATGGCGAAGCTGTTGAGCAAGTATGGGGATGGTGGCGTACGTTGGATTCCGACGAAGATTACAACGACGTCGTCGGATTCCGGTGAGAGGTCCGACGATGATGTTAGTGATGGATATGAGATGAAAGAAGTGTAAGACTTTATATTTTAAATTTGTATGTATTTGGAATTATTATCTTGTAGTTTTTTGGAATTATTTTCAATTATTTGTAATTTTGGATAAATCACCCTAAAAGTAATATTTTTATAATAAAAAATAATTTATAATTTACAATAAAAATAAATATTTAAAAATTGATTTATTTTAGCTAAAACAAAAAAAATTAATATTATTATTAAAGTCAAAAATTATTATAATACCATTAAATATGCTAAAATAAGGTTTATTGATTTCAATATATAAAAGTTAAATATATGAAAAATAAGAAAATTTGTATAGAAAATCGGTATAAAAAATCTATTCGATCACTGAGTAAAAAGCTGAATCAATATAGAAAATAACATTATAACACTGTATTATAAGATAAAATAAAAAAACTGTCTAAGATGTGAAACCCTAAGGGAAAAACGACTTACATGTATCAGAAGTTCGCTTTGAGAGCTTAAAAGGAAGTGGCCCTCGTTATTACCAGATTCCCACATGCCATTGTGATAATAAATGGAGAAGAAAGGATCAAACTGGTGACCTGATATCACACTCTGCTTTGAAAGTATGCCGAGAAATCAATTTTACGAAAAGTCCGACGATAGGATGCGTCGATCATGATTTGAAAGGAGACGATGATAGGGGAGAGTGCTGAAAAACCACCACAGGATCAACTGTTCATAAACATCTCTCTCTGAAATCGACTGGAGGAGACGATGACGACCCATCGAACTCCAATCTCCAAATCTGTCAACCCGAATCACTCTATAAAAGCAACAACTCGGTCGACCCCGATTGAGGCCGAACAGGATTTGCGAATGGGCGATTTTGAGATGATTTTGTGAAGCGGATTTGGGATTGGCATTGGGGAGGAATTAGGGTTTCAGGAAAGAGAATCATCTGATGGCTGATGATGATTTGGGGATTTCCGATATCCTTGTTTGTCGATGTGTAATTCGTTGCTGTGGCATTGCACAGGGTAACAGGTTTAATAGGAAAAAATGAAAGGGAAAAGGGTTACTGTTGCAATAGTAGCCTACAAGCAACGGTAAAAGTTGATTTCAAAATGTAAATCCACTGGTTAACACAAAACATTACATCGATGAATATATTAGATGTGGAATCAATGGTTTGTTTTCTTAACCTCTTAAAAATCGAGGATTTCCTTGTTAAATCATGGGTTTGATGAAAAATCAATGAATACAAAGTGATTAACATAAGACTTGAACAAAAACACTAGTTAGGGCTTGTTGGTTGGACAGATAAAAACTGTTTATAGATATTTATGATTGATAATGATAGATTATAACTGATTGTGATTTTATATTCCTAAAAAATTTGATGCTTGATATAACAATAATTTAAAATTATTTCATTTAATTTTAGACAGTTTTGATTTTTCTATTAAAAAAATAAACAAACCATTTAAGATTAATTAACAAAAATAACAAACATCCTTTTCGATATTATAAAATAATTTACATTTGTTTTTAACAATTTTAAGCCAACCACACATGCCCTTGATATTGTTTTGTCAGGTTAAGACTAGTTACTTCTACAAATATAACTTCACCCTGTTGCTATATAACTTACTTTATATATGGAGAAAAAAGAATGTTACGTCATAACACATATATTTTTAATTAAAATTAAATAATTGAGATTAGTCCAACAATACATAGATCAACAGCAAATTAGGGCAACCCATCTTCTCCTCCTCACTTCACCTTATCCAATCCTTCACCTCTCCAACAATGGCCACCCTCTCCTTCACATTCCTCCCCAAAACCCTAACCCCTCACAAACCCTTCGCTCCCCTCCTCTC